>SDVV010041173.1:0-10463 GCA_016164225.1 Gammarus roeselii | reverse complement strand
ATACGCTCATATATACACGTGCATGTACGTATACAGGTCTATAGACGGACATACGTACATACATAGCTACATAATTGTTCGCTGAAGCGAGTGATGATAGGCTCAAAGATTTGCAAACGCATTATAATAGCAAGCTTTATGACGTGATTGGAGTCAGTGTTACGTGCCGATAAGCGGATACGGACGGATCATCCTCAAATAGATAAAAATGGATGTTCACATCTCGAAAATTAGTTTACTAGTGTTGGATGAAAAAATCTCCGAAGATGATTTAGCTTGGTTCGAGGATATATTGACAAGTGATGAAGATATCAATTATCTACAAATGCGAAGAACAAGAATCGCAAGAGCGGGAACTATTATCCATACATGGAAGGACAATGAAGAAAACAGGATTTGGGTGACTGATTTCGAAAAAAAACAGACTTATGTAACGGAGTTCAAAGAAAATAAGAAGGTATATCTTGAAATTTATATGTCCCAAGCAGAAAACTTCCACACATGTAAGAAAGTTGGGTGAGTGGAAAATAAATTCTAACTTGGGACTGAAGAAAATCTGGAGTATATGATGGAGTTTCTTTCGGATAAAGATTGGAGGTACATTGAATTGGATAAGATTCTAATAATTAAAGTTCGCATAGAAGAAGAAGAAGAACATTCATGGAAATGTGGGGATCTACATTTATGGAAACATGGGGATGGAATAGGTTTCCGAATCCGTATCAAAGATATGGTGGAATATATGAAGGAATTTGAGAGGAGACTGCTACAAAGCGATGATGAGTACGGTTGTATATACGCACAATGTTGATACAAAATATGCAGAAACATTGATACATCCATTAAGATTGGGTTACTGTACGAGCCATGCTGTACTCGAAAAACGAGATAGATGTCATTGATGATGTCAGCATTATCTGTTATTAATACTAATAATACAGAAATAAACCGTTTCAATCTCTAATTAAATTTTTATAATATCCTAAGACTCAAAGGTTAAGCAATGAATTTGCATATAACATGTAAGTAGGAGGCAACATCGAATTGTCGTGAAAAATTTGGTAGATCAAAATTGGGAGTGTGTATCAAAACTGCAAAGGTTAGATCTAAAATGCAGAGTCAAGTGTAGCTAATTTGTTATGGATTGTATATATCAATGACAAAATACCGTATATAAGTCAGGTAAGGTTAGGTTTTTGACATGTGCATACGTATACAGGTCTATAGACGTACATATATACGTAATTGATCGCCGAAGCGAGTGATGATAGGCTTAAAGATTTGCAGACGCATTATAATAGCAAGTTGTATGACGTGTTGTATGTTACGTGGACGATAAGCGGATACGGACGGATCATCCTCAAATAGATAAAATGGATGTTCAAGTGACAAAAATTTGTTCGCGAGTGTTGGAAGAAGAAATTTCCGAAGATGATATGAGTCGAATCGAACATATATTGACTAATGTTGAAAATATCAGATATCTCAGAATGGGTAAAACAAGAATCAAAAGAGTGGGAGATAACATTCATATATGGGAGAAGGAAAAAGGAAGACGACTCTGGGTAACTGACATTGACGGGTTTCAGTCGTATGTAACAAACTTCAAGGGTAATAAGAAAGCAACTCTCGAAATTGATATGATCCGAGTGGAAAATCATCATGATTATAATAAAGCTGAAGTGGTGGGCAACGGTTTTTTCCTAAGAACCAAAGAAAACCTGGACGTATGCAAGAATTCCTCATTGATGAAAAACAGAATGACATTGAATTTGAGAAGATTCGAATAATTAAAGTTCAAGAAGAAGAATTACATTTGTGGACTCAAGGGCATGGAACAGCCTTCGGTGTTCGCTACATAGATATGGTGGATTATATGATAGATTTTGAGAGGAAACTTAAACATCGTGATGATGGGTATGGGTGGTTGTACGAGCCATGCTGTAATCGAGAAAACGAGTTAGAAGTCATTGATGATGTCAGCAAGATCTGTAAATGATACTAATAAACGTATAGAAGTCATAAATCAATTGTTTATAATATCCTACAACTCAGAGGTTAAGCGATGAAATTGCATACATTGCGTTGGTCGAAGGAAACAATGAAATTGTTGAATTCGGTTGGAGAGTATATTTCAAGGGTTGCAACGCTACCCATAAACCTAACTCGGGGTAAATGCTGTATATGCGTGACAGAATGGTGAGATATAAATCAGAATCCGCTGAAAAAAATATTCAGTCAATATTGGGATTTTGTTGTGGGAGGATGGGTTATAGCTTGAGTCCTCGATAGTTCGAAAGAGTTGGGGTGATGGGGGTCTGTAAACTATGCCAGACAGAAATAAAATTGAATAAACATAAATCGACGAGGAACGTGTGGAGACATTTGAAACGCTGTCATCGTGAAGAGATCGAAAAATTAATGGAAAGAAAAAATGTAGATCGACTGTGCATGTCATCAAAGGATGAAGTGTCAGGAGATATTGAAGAAAAAAATGTGTTAGACCTAGTATGAGATGAAGAGGCCATTTGTATGATGGAAACAAATATGAATTACTCGTAACATACAATCCATCTAAGATTGAGAAAATTTTACCTCTCTGGTAATATATATGAGTCGAGATTGATTGCGAAGTAGAAATAATTAGGTGTCAAAACTGCAAAGAATTGATCAAAATGTAGAAACAAGTGGAGAAATGTATTATGCATTGTATAAAACAATGACTGAATACCGTACATCTGTTGGGTTAGGATCGGATAGGATGATTACTAGTTTTAACATAACATAGTATGAAGCTGATGCAGATGAAATATCTTGTATCAACAGCAAGGGATGTTGTTCTATGGGTTAGGTTAGGTTGGGAATGTATTAATGCATCCGGCAGTGTGTGGCAACCCTCTTGCACAAAATGTGTGTAAATGCGTACATGGTAGCCCATACATGTGCCAACGCAGTGAAGGTAACGATCTTGTATGTATAAATTGGACTCATATCTGGACACCTTCAGATAGCGTTTCGCTTTCGGGGAAGGAAGATCTCACCCAGTTTGATGTGTAAATATTTTAACAGGAATGAAATGACGGGGGTATGTGTTATTCGCAGTGCGGAGATAAAAATTAAGCAAATCAGGCTCAATATTCGGGCTTCGGCAACATCTGAAAGGACAGCATTATCTTGAATATGCTAATCATGAAAATAAACGAGGAAATATGACCTCAAAGGATGCTATGGGAATATTGATCGAACATAATAATCCGGACTTGGGATTCCAATCTAATGAGAAAGACAGTGCTGAAAATGGCGCGAGCGTAAAATAAAGTATGGTGCCTCTAACACTCAAGCTAAGAATGTATGAAGATTGGGTGAAAATGGCTAAATCGTTATGGTGGGAGGAAGACACAAGCCATTACCGAAATTGAAAATAATGAAAATAAGGGGAAACGTTGGATACTTTCAGTGAAATGGATATCAGTGACAGTGATATTGAAATGTGCAAAGAAAAAAAAACTGCTAAAGTTGAAGGAAACCGAATTATCAAACGGGGTTATGAAAGGGTGACATGTATTAGAAGTGTAAAACTGCATACTAAAATCAAATTTATATCTGAATTTGGTTACAAATATGTTGGTAATGAAGCATGAGAAGAGATAATCCTGTCATAAACGTTTGAGTGCAAGGAGAATTGGGTATATTTCAGATATCTGCGGGAATATAATGGATGGAAATGTGGATAATAGCAAGAAAAAAAACGGAAACGATTCGAACACCAATAGATCAGAGAAAAAAAAACACTCCCAGATGATAAATCCTACACCGATAATACGAGTTGACAGCTTCAGGTGAGGAATAAATATACGTCATTGATAAAGATCCCACAGACTGTCACTGGTACCAATGATCAAGATAACACAAGAGAGCGAGGTCGAAGACATTATTTTTGTTTCGCGGAGATGCTCACATCGAATTTTTGGGGTGAAAAAGTTATGTTTTTGTAAAATGATATCCCATGTATATTTATGTATAGATAATTATGTCAAAATCTATTATCAATAACAATAATATATCTAATAAATCTTTATTTGCAATATCCTAAATATAACTCAATTGATCTAGCATTGAAATGCACTCAACGCCTCCTTTTAAATGTTAAAGTATACATTTGCAGGGGATCAATAACGAAATTTCCATATAGATGAATAATGGACTTGCACCTCTTAAACATACATTCCTCCAAAATATCTGACATTTAACTCTGAGATCATGAGAATAACGCTATTTTTTACTACGATACGATTCAAATCTATAACAAATTTCTAGACCTATTCTAGTCATGTATAATACTTCAGACATAACTTGCATCTGATTCACCCATCGTCTCTGAACAACATCAAGCAAAGTCACATCCTGGATATAACTAATAATGAGCCTGGCATGAGTCTCCAGTTTAAAGGTTAACCCCGATATTGACATGGAAAATGCGGTTATCGTCTCTGTCTGAATACATGGACTTCTCCAAGAAGCCCAACAAAAAATCATTTGTACGATGAACCAAATAAATGTTTGCTGGGACTAATGATAAAGAGAAACGACCAACGAATACCCGAGTGAGATCATTTGCTTGCAACAAACGTGCAACAGTATGATGCTTGCATGTCCGAGGCCTCAGACCAGCAGCTAAGGGTAGCAAAACAGTAAAATACTCATGTGAAATAATACCGTAAAACAAATACGAAGATAATTAGGATTGCGGTCGTATCGATAATCCACAGAAATACTACCACCCGAGAACACTTTTGCGGGAAAAAAATGAAAGTTACGTCAACATGAACATGTTGTAACCTATAAATGTTCATAGCCTATATTCAACATCAAGCTGGCTTCAAGCATCTCACCACTAAAAACTCCACCAAAGCAACCTCCGAAAATGAGTCAAATAAAGCACAACTAGCTATGCTCTCCTAATATATACCCAGATTTCTTGCAAACTATATCGAATATCCTAACAATTCAGGTTTGAGCAGTAAAAATTTCTATTCAAATGAGTCATTCAATAACAAAATAAAGGAATATATATCATACCATGCGAAATATTTCAATACAATAATATATATATCGATGATAAGACCTAATAACCTACATCTATATAATCCGTACGTAAGGAATCGTAAATAAAAGCAATAAGATATCGAAAGGAATCTGAAAGATAACGTTAGAAAAACAATTCTCCAAGAGGACCATATATCTCGAGATAAGATCATTGTGTGACAGTTGACATATAAAGACCATCAAGCTAATCACAATTTGCGGTTTGGACACCGCCTGACTCCGGTCACCCCCCCCCCTTCTTCCCCACCCGTCACGGGCAGTTTCTATGTACCGTTAGTAACTCACTTGATCAGAATAAAAGAAAATAAATATATAACTACATTATCCGAGATTTACAGCGACTAAGTCAGACACATTAAGAAAGAACATACATCCTAACAAATACATCGGCCGACTCACAAAATACTTGCTTTCATGGTATCTCTATGTACCATCAGTAACTACCTTGCTTGACCATTAGAATCATTTGGCTTAGCATAAAACTACAATGTCCGAGATATACTGCGACTAAGTCAGACACATTAACAAATAACATACATCCTAACCAATACATTCGATAAAAGGTTCAAAGATCTAGTCATCCTATATCTAATTCCTTCAAAAAGCATATATGCAGTCCCTAATTATCGCCAATCTAATTCCTTCACAAAGCATATATGGAGTTACTAATTAAGACCCATCTAATTCCTTCACAAAGCATACATGGAGTCACTAATTATCGCCTAACTAATTCCTTCACAAGGCCGTCTTGACACCCCTAATTATCGCCTATCTAATTCCTTCACCGGGACGTCTTGGCACCCCTAATTATCGCCTATCTAATTCCTTCACAGGGCCGTTTTAGACGACCGAATTTCCAGGGCTGTTTTAGACGACCGAATTTCCAGGGCAATTCTCACTCCTCGTTTTTCCATGGCGTTTTTCGCTCCCAGTTTTTCCAGGGCAATTTTCGCTCCTCGTTTTTCCAGGGCAATTCTCGCTCCTCGTTTTTCCAGGGCAATTCTCGCTCCTCGTTTTTCCAGGGCAATTCTCGCTCCTCGTTTTTCCAGGGCAATTCTCGCTCCTATACCTACTACTAATATGCCTCTGGGAGTACAAATCCAATCCTACAGTGTCATAAAAAATGAACTCTATAATGCTTTACTAGGTCACTTCTCAGCAATCTACCACTGATATATAACAAATTTAGAGGTAACACACTGTCGTGATACGATGCCACAGACGTACCTCGCATCTGTTAACCCATCGTCTATGAACAGCCTCGAACAAAGATACATCCCGCTGAACATGGATGAACTCCGAAATGACAACCAAAGAGTATTAACCACCTCTACACTATGACCCATCCATCCAGTAAATTATCATCTAAACGTTAAACTACACATTTGCTAGGGATCAATGACGACAATTCCACATAGATGCAGTACGGACTTACACCTCTTAAACATACATTCTTATGATTCTCGTGGAAAAAAAACATATGATCAGGAACATATATAAAATAGTTAAATAAGGTTCTCTATCTGCTATAATTATCATCAAAATTGTACTACATTATGGCATCCATCCTAATAAATCGGTCCATTTACACAAACAAGCATAAACAGATTGAGCTATTGCCTAGGGGGACTCTCTAACTCCTTCTAAATATTGAAGAATGGTCGTACAATGTATATACAATACCCTAACAGCAAGACCAAATTTGTAACAAATCGTCTGTTCTATATCTATAATAACTACGTCAAATATTGTATCAGGATGAAAGAAGATGTATATAAAACACTAAAAAATGAACAATATGTAACTAAATTAGGCCTGAAATAATGTTCTATAATGCAGATACATACGTAATATATCCTAAATTGTAAAAATAACAAACAGATTGCATTGAAGATGGAAATTCAACAGAGAACCTACAAAACTGAAAGACCTATACTAATACTCACAAGACAAAATTAAGCAAGAAGATTAATTCTCTACCAAACCCGAAACATACATTAAAAACCATGATGAAGGAGAATGAACTAGCATGTAACCAACCAAACAAGAAATGTGAATAAGATACCAAGACATGCAGGCGACGTAACTGAAAGCAATAGTAAATACGATATAGTACATACAAAAATCTAATGAAATTAGCCACAACTTCTATCCAAAACAGGGATAAATTAACACTTTAAATAAAGTAACTACGGCTAAATCGTAACAGATGTGTCATATATACTCATAAAAATACCACAATGATGCACCAACCGACCCCATTATGCCTGAAATAATCTGGAAGCTGCAAGCCTAAAATACCCTAAAATGCCTAGAACTGTATGAGTTAACTGATCGAAATTCCAAAAACAGCGCAAATTCAACATAAATCAATCGATCATTACTAAGTATACATAACATAATATTTTACCTTACAATAAATCCATATCGTTCAGGTATTTTCGCTATTGGATAAATGCATCAATGGAACACAGATATAAATGTTTCAGAACTGGATAATGCAATATGGGGTCGAAATAATCTCGTAACGAAGATACAGCATCCTAAAAAAAAAATATATACATAAACCGCAAACAACCTGACAAATGATCTTACTATTTCTATAGATGTTATATGCATATGAGATAAATAGATGGGAAACATAGAACCTTGCCTGTAATCCTACCTTCAGGCTGGTATAAACAGGGCCGTTCGCACACTAAGGCTGCAAATTGAATTATAAGACATGCCTACCACACTAATCCTATAAAAGAATATAGAGTGATAAATGAACAGAACATACAAAAATATCCCACACTAATCCTATAAAAGAATATATAATGATAAATGAACAGAACAGACAAAAAATATGAACCTACCAATCAAGCATCGATTGAGTCAATTATACCCCCAACGATATAAGAAAACACACGTATATGTCCACATAAATATATATAGAAACAATAAACCAGACATAAATATGTAACGATACATACACTCACAGCGTAGCAAACGTGCCACGGAAACAAATTTATCAGACAAGAAACAGGCAAGAGCAAACTCACATAATTTTCCAGGAGCGCATCCAGCTTTCTACCTAGGGGGTTTTCTCGACCGCACCAATACCCCCCTCCAGAAAACTTGCTATAACACTATTCATACCAGAATCGGATAAATATACATAACGAGCAACATTTAGTGACTATATTATACTTCTCTACAACCATCTAAAGAAGAAAAAACTTATGTATAAATACAATATATATCAAAATACATTACAAATTAAAATGTTCATAACATAAACCTTGCCAATCAAGGCCGCAAGCCTGCTTCCATCCTGCCGTTGCCCTTCCGTTTCCCCTTCCGGTCACCCCCCCTCTCCCCGTCCATTAGCTGACTCGGGCACCAAACCAGTTCCGGTCCCCTCCACCCCCGCTCGCCGCTTCTGCGATTGGCGAGTCAAGGTGCATGCAGCGCGCCCTACCCTGGTGAAATGTTATGTGCAAATTCCCGTAGACCGGACAAAATCCGCGTTTTGCTCCTCTATAAGCTACACACATTGATATATATTTCGCTGATTATGTACCTTAGGTATAGATTACATCCAAGACCTTGTTGACCGCGAACCTTACATCACAGATCTGTAGAAAAAAGGGTACAGTGGATTTATTCAATATTTGTTATAATAGATGAAATTGTTAGGAGCAGCACTCCATCATTACAGAACAAATCATATTCCAACAATGAAATCATACAAAAAACATGCTAACGCTTTAACAGCCGTAACAAACACTGACTTACGCGGAAAGCTTACATGACCGTTTGAACTCGAAATTCCACAAGCGAACGAACATTTAACATTACTTGAATCTGGTCGATATTACTGGAGTTGTATAAGGCACAGTGGAGAAAATAATTTAAATATGTAGGTACATAAATTGGTAAAGATTGGTAAAAATATGAGTCAAGTGGATAGATTTGATAGGGATGAAGGTTAAATCAATGAAGAAAAAAACTAACATTAGTATGAAACTGGGAAAAATACTCAATCCTTGGTAATTTTAGGTTAGGATGAGTTAGGATTGAGGCCATCATTACAGACCTAAAGTGAAAAATGTTAAAGTGGATCTGGTGAATGGTCGAAAAAGTCAAATAATCTGTATTAGAACGCAGACTCATAACGAGGCCTGAATTACTTGATAACTTTTAGTCGTCTAAACTGCAAACTTCATACAAACATTTATATAAGTAAGACTTGCGGGAATAAGCATCAAGTAAAGACCTTCGATTGGATAACCTAATTAAAATGTACATTAAATTATTGAAGAATTTCAACACTAACACTCAACACAAATCCGGTAGATTAGTTCTCCAAGGCAACATGGAACCGGACCCAAATGCAGTGTCGAGAGGTAAAACCTACAAATTTTTGAAGCATTACATCCAATTAAGCGTATTTTATACCCAACTTTCCGTAAACTTAGGCGAAAAATGTAAACTAAGAACTAGAAAATTAACTAAATAAGATTCTCTACTCTACCCTAAGCGACAATGATTAACTATTATAAACGGTGTATCCTACCGCACCCAGATGATGAACCCCACTCCAATATCCTACGTTATCTGGTTCATGAATAAGAATATATGCTAACATAACAGCCATACTAAAAAATATCTCACATTTAACACAGAGTTCATGAGAAAAATGTTATTTTTACTACGATACGTGTTCAAATCTATAACAAAATTCCTAAACCTAACTGATGCTATGCCTCTAGGAGAACAAAATCAAATCACCTGTGTCATAAGAATGAACTCTACAATGCTTTACAAGGTCACTTCTCAGCAATCTACCACTGATGTATAACAAAATTTAGAGGAAACACCCAGTCATGATACAATGCCACAGACGAACCATGCATCTGTTTAGTCCATCATCTCTGAACAACATCAAGCAAAGTCACATCCTTGACATAACCAAAAATCTATTCACAGCTACAGTTGTCAAGAATGAGTCTCAAAGAGTGCGACCATAAAAAGCAAGGCTTCTGTTCACTAACAATTTGAGTGAACTACTAAAACATTGAGCAGCTTGTCGCATAACCTCACTAACAAACCCATGGAAGTTGAGATCGACATCGATAAAAAAATACAAAATCAAGTTGAAAATGGATGAACTTCAAAATGACACATAATGAGTGTAAATTACCTCTACACCAGGACCCATCCATCCAGTAAATCGTCTTCTAAAACGTTAAACTACACATTTGCTAGGGATCAATTACGAAAATTCTACAAAGACGCAGTACGGACTCACACCTCTTAAACATACATTCCTATGATTATCATGGAAAAAATAACCTACCTCAACAATATAT
>SDVV010041172.1:0-10463 GCA_016164225.1 Gammarus roeselii | reverse complement strand
CCCTAAGTTTGCTTCCACCTCCAACGCCCTAGAACACATTTCATTCTCCAGTGCACAGAACACATTACACCCTTCCTTCACTTGCGACTTTACCTCAGATTCCATTAGTTCAGGCTTCTTCAAACAGGAGCGCAGGTACTTGAAACACTGATCTTCCAACAATGGCTCACTATTGCGACTTTACCTCAGCTTCCATTAGTTCAGGCTTCTTCAAACAGGAGCGCAGGTACTTGAAACACTGATCTACCAACAATAGCTCACTATTGCAACTTTACCTCAGATTCCATTAGTTCAGGCTTCTTCAAACAGGAGCGCAGGTACTTGAAACACTGATCTTCCAACAATAGCTCACTATTGCGACTTTACCTCAGCTTCCATTAGTTCAGGCTTCTTCAAACAGGAGCGCAGGTACTTGAAACACTGATCTTCCAACAATAGCTCACTATTTAATCGCACAATAATTCTGTTTGCATCAACATTCATCAAACATCACATTACAATACGTTTACCCACATAAACTTGCAGCTTCCTTCTCTTACGCTCTAGCAAACTCCGACACTAGCAAACATACTTTCCATTCCTAGTTAGCCAGCGGTGACGTATAATCCGCTGAACAGCAACTGACTCAGCCGCCAACTCCAACCATTCGCTTCCTACAGCTTTATGCCATCTCACATTATACTCGCGCTCACCTCCCTGACCACTCCATCCATTTTGAGATCAAACAGCCCGGGAGTAATAACGCAACAGTGCCTCAGTCCAATCTTCACAGTGAACCAAGCACTCACTTCACTCCCTTCTCTGCCTCATGCTCTGCTGCTAACATTGAAACTCCGAACCGCTTTTAACGGGTCTTCGCCCATTCCATACAACCGACCTTAGCGTTTCCCGGAAGACCATATCGTAGGCTTTCTCGAGATCCATGGAGGCACAGAACACATCTTTACCCCCAGCACACAGAGAGAAAATGACTTGTAAAATGTACAATATTTGTCATGTTGACCTGTTCATAGCCATATACATGTAAATGCAACATGATTTCTGCAAATAGTCTGTTAGAATCTACAATTATTTTCATATTGATTTTAGATCTTGTTTAATTTACATGTATCTGATAAATTATGCCGGTGTTTCTCTTCTTTGGGTCATGTTCCCGGATGTCATGTTGCCACAACATGAATCTGCTAACTATTACATGATACTTAATAAGGAGTCAATTTGCATGAATTTGAGTCGCAACAAGTCTTCATAAATTCCATTCATCAAAATTACGCCGTTCTCCTTGCTAAACTCAAATCAAATATCATAATGAAGATAATTAATAAAACAATACTGTATATACTTCATCGATCCCTCAGATTCTTAAACTCTGACGGCGTAGTGGTATCAGTCTCTCGGGTTCGAACCCCACTCGTCACGGATCTTTTACCTCTTTTGATATCATCAGAAACTCAAGCTTGTGTACCGCTTCCAACCTTGAATGAATACCAAACGATCATCATTTATTTAAAAATATAGTTTATGAATAATTTTATGAGGAAATGCTAATTTTTGTTTCTAGCCTTCATGTAATAGTTACATGACGAAATCATTTAAATTCAACAGTACAAAATATGTAAATTCAAAAGGAAAATCTTATTGGAGAAAATTCAATAATTCACGTCATGTTGAATTTACGATATACATGATGTATCTATTACCATACATTTCTCTCTGTGCAAGGTACTTCTCACTGACTTGTCTCACTGCAAAAATCTGATCGGCACAACCTCTACCACTCCTAAAGCCACACTGTTTTTCTCCAATTTCACTATCCGTACTGTCTCTAATCCTCTCGTTTAACACTTCTCGTACAACTTACCCACAACACATAACCAACTACCTCTCAAGTTGCGTCTTTCATTAATATCTTTTTTGCGAGCACTGCGCCACTCAATCGGCACCACGCACGACACAAACACAGATTCAGTAGTCTTACCAGCAATTCGACTGTCGTTACTCCACCACTCTTCAGGCACTAAGTAACAACGCCGTCAAAACCAGGAGCTGTCCCGCTTTTACCTACTCTACCGCCTCCGGCACTTAATTCTTATTAGCGCCCGCAACCAGACTTTCTCCCATAACGGGCATCCGTGCTCCATCCTCCGCAGCATTCAACAACTCCTGACATCCTCAACATTCAACAACTCATCAAAATACTCCTCCCAGGTTTTCCGTACATCACCACTATCCAACAACAACATTCCAGATCATATATTGCTTCTTTTCAAAATTTGGTTCAACCGTCAGTCTCACTCGGCATCAGTGCCCATCTTAGCTCCCCTCACCACCCGCTTAACCACTTAGCACTTCTCTCGATAATTAGCATAGGCCACCACCAACCTCGCTTGCAATCATTCCTCAGTGGCTCTTTTCTTCTGGACCACAGGATGTTTGACCTCTTTGTTCCCCCATCATCAGCCCTTCCTTCGGCACTCGTCAAGAAATGACAAGCACTACGCAGACTTTTTGCAAATCTCCACAACGCATCTCTGAAAGTCTACCTCCCCCAGTTTTGTTCCTTATCTACCTCTTCTCCACTCCTAATCTTTCTTCCATCAGAAGATGGTCAGACATTTCCAAACCCTCTCCTCCCAGCACAGGCACATCCAACAGCCTCTCCTGCACTCTGCTAGGAATAAGCGCAACATTTATCAGCTCTCTCTTTACCACTGCACCGGGAGCCATCCTTACCCATGTCTACCTGTAGATATCTCACGTCTAGAACAATCTGTTACCAACCACTAACTCCTGCTTCATGCATATCGGTATGAAATAGTTTAGGTCCGATGTGACCAGGTCCGATGTGACCAGGTCCGATGTGACCAGGTCCGATGTGACCAGGTCCGATGTGACCAGAGAATTGACGAATTCGTCTCAAAAAGTGATGTGGAATAGCAATAGGAATAAAAAAATTATATTGCTTTCCTCTATTCTCCTCAACGCATCTCTAATCGTCCCCATCTTCCTGTACACTTCTCAGGTCCTGCATTCTCGCCCTGTCATATTCACCTGCTGGAACTCCTCAGCTATGCTTTCCACATTCAGTTCACTCCCCTTCACTTCCTCTCTTCGTGATTCCACAGATTGATTCCTCTTCCGCCTCTTCTCAACTCTTAATAATTCTTCCGCCAGTAGATGGTCAGACATTCGTCATTCTCCCCTCTCAACGCAAGCACATTCAATTACCTCCCCACCAAAATCGTTGGGAAACGTTTCTCGATCAAAATCACGCGCAATTCCTTCGGGCATAGAGTTGTCGAAGAATGAAACAAACTTCCAGAGGAGGTTGTAAATAACAATACAATCGAAATGTTCAAGTCGCTGCTCGATAAGTTTTTCATAAATCGCCGATAAATTAGCTAAAACGTTCCCTTTCTTGATGTTTTAAGAACAGAAATGACACATGATGCTCTCTTAGCCGTTCTACTCCAGAACTAATCCTCTTGCGATCAAAAAACAACCTAGTTTAGGCCAATATGTCTGTTATTGTCTTTCTGCACTTGTAAACCATTCTTCTTGGAATTTGCAAAAAATGCATCAAGACACTTTCCACTGATGCCCCATGGGTCATCCATACTCATTTGTAGATGAGGATATCTCGCTAATTGAACCAACTGTTTCAAACTAATAGCACCTGCTCCATGCACAACCCCATCAGGTCTTTTCCACTGTCCTTTCTACCGGGAACGCCATACCTTCCTACAGTATTCTGCACCACTACATCTCAAACTCTAACGGGTAGGTCACCAGTAAAACCTCGTTGTGTTGACCTACAAAACTTTCAATTCACCCACTCAGGTTAGTCCAATAATGCTTCTTTGCCCCCTCCCACTCCTCTAGCTACAAGGTCCATAAGGACGTACACATCCATCTTTCTATATCTATCTAAGGTTTCACCCTTTACAATCTTTAGGACGCCTCCTACCACTTGGCATCGGTCCTAGCTAACTGGTTACTCTATATCAACACCAAACCTTCTCGTGCCCAGCCTTCTTCCACGCCCGAAATTCTTCTACGAACCACGCCAAACTCACTTGCGCTCTTACCTTTCAACTTCGTCTCGCTCAGCTCCAACACATTAAACTATTTCCTCACCAACATCTAACCAATCTCTCTCCTTTATCATTCATTCGTACAACAACCACGCTCACTCAGCGACCCTAACAATAAGGTTTGGTGAGGCGTGGGCTTCTCTTCGCCCGCTCTTCTTGTCGTATTTGAGGGAAAAGTTTACGAAGGTGGGATCAATTGCCCCTTCCCTTCGCCCCCATTTGCCGCCTTCTACGACATGCAAGGGTGTACAAAAGCAGGATTCAAAATTTCCGCCACAAGGCTTCCTATTAGTTGCTTCTTAAGACACGTAGGAGGTCGTGATTCTGTAGCTCGATCAAGACAAAATCGGGAAATGGTCTGTGGCCTGGCAAATACCGTTCAACACCGACGAATGCACATCCATGCACATCGGTAGATTGACCTGTACGGATGACTATGAACATAGCTCATGGAGGTCGCTAGTGTGAGTCGTCTGGCCGTATTTACAAACATTCATTACCCTTCGGCGAACTGAATTTGAAAGTGTAATCAACGTGAAAGATCAACATATTGATGTACAAAAAACAATGTCCTTTTATTCCAAGTACTACATAAATGGCCTCGAATTGGACACAAATGAGAAACCGACCAGCAACATCACTTCAACTGTTGCTTAATCAACTGGTCGATCGCAGCGTCCAAAAATCACACTGCCTAGTTTCAATCAACCCAAAACGGTCACCAGGACGAGATTGTTGGAATAAACAAAAAATTTCATTTTTTTTCACCCGAGTTATTGAATCCGTCCAATCAATTCAGACTGGCAATCTGCTGCGCGGAACCTGATAAAAAAAGAGAAAGTTTTCACATGTGTGAACGTGGGTAGCTAGAGCAGAGGTGGTATGAATTGACGATACCTTCTCTTAATTGGTGATTATAAAAACTTGCAAAAAGTCATGTATTTAGTTTCAAGGGAGTGAACTTTATGCATAGTACCGTTCACTTCACTTCGCATAGTACAGAAACCTATACGCTGGTGCATTTTGCAACTCAGCTAGATGTTGAAATGAAATATAAAATACTGTTCACTGAAATAGTTAAGGCTTGAACAATTAACTGGGACATGATACCTTATGCGAGTATTTATGATTGATTTTCTCCAAGTTGGGGTACCACATGCAAAACAAATAAAAATTTCCTGATTTATTTTTCCTTTTATATATTTATTGCAAGCAGTAAACTGTTATTTGTTGCGACCGTTCTCTTCTTGATAGAGGACTTTTGAGTGAATGCGTGTCAATGGGGCCTATTTAAACTGTTACAACTGATGATGAACGGCCGATAAATAAAATGTAGCATCTTCCTATCTCGGTTGTGCCGTTCATGTTCACCATCCCTTTTGTAATAATCGCAATTCATTTGTCTCATCAACTGATTGGAACGTTTTATGTTTGCGAATCATTTAGAATAAATATTCGTCGTTCCCTTTCATCACTAGATGCAAAACTGAAGCTATATCAAGGCCAGATCCATGTGTAAAATTTTGCGTAGATAAAGGAGTTAGATTTAGGGAAGAGTCTCGAACACTTTACGGATGGCTGCCTACACCAATTTTAATGGTCTGTGAAACGACCCCCGAGTTTTACCCAATCAAACAGGAATTTCGGGCTGCGTCAGGATTCTCAAATAGTCGAAGCCTTTACAGGGATTGTGTCAAGAGCTTCCCGTGCCTATTGAGGCTTTTAACTTTTTGCCGCCTAGATTGGGACGCAACGAAATTTACGCAGTTGATTCGTGCATTTGTCGCCGAACACTGAATAAGAAACAACGCGCTACTGAAAAGGCAAAATTATGTGAGCATTCCAATGTATGAATGGCCCAATATCGTTGTTTCGTGAGCTGGCTATGTCAAGATCAACGTAATGAATACATTCATAGTGATTGGATAGTCGGTGATAAAAAATATGAAAATCAATTCAATTTGATAGCGAAGTTAAAAGATTGAATCAAGGCCCTGATTCTCAACGATTGGACGACTTTACTAATCCGTGTGAGCTTGGCATTTCAAGTTTACACGGACTTGGTATTTCAAGTTTACACGGACTTGGTATTTCAAGTTTACACCGACTTGGTATATCAAGTTTACACGGGCTTGGTATTTCAAGTGTACTCGGACTTGGAATTTCAAGTTTACACGGGCTTGGTATTTCAAGTTTACACGGGCTTAGTATTTCAAGTTTACACGGGCTTAGTATTCAAAGTTTCACGGAATAGTGGAGCGTCGCTATTCTCCGAAATTTACCACTTACTTTACATCATAAAGGAACGGCTTCTATTATCTTCCCAGTGAGAAATTAAAAGGAGTTGGAACAGCGACTGTAGTAACATCAATTTGTCGGAATGCTCCTCAGATAAAAAGTATATTCTATCGTAATCATCTCCGGATTATCTGAAATATTATGAACTTTGTAAACTTCCGCGATGAAATAATTATTTATTGTTATTCTATTCAGGTCATTTTTTGAGAAGAGTTCTCGTCTCTCACTTCCTGTTTTCACTTACAAGCAGGAGCCGGTTCAATTATCAGTCTTTCTCTTACAAGCAGGAGCCGGTTCAATTATGAGTCTTTCTCTTACAAGCAGGAACCGGTTCAATTATGAGTCTTTCTCTTACAAGAAGAAACCGGTTCAATTATCAGTCGTTTTCTAACAAGCAGGAACCGGTTCAATTATCAGTCGTTTTTTTATAAGCAGGAACCGGTTCAATTATCAGTCTTTCTCTTACAAGCAGGAACCGGTTCAATTATCAGTCGTTCTCCTACAAGCAGGAACCAGTTCAATTATCAGTCGTTTTCTTACAAGCAGGAACCGGTTCAATTATCAGTCGTTCTCTTACAAGCAGGAACCGGTTCAATTATCAGTCCAATTTTCTTAGCTCGGCGATGTGTTCTTATGCGCACATGTAACCTTTGATGTTATGAATGTAATTATATTCAAAAATTGTGATGCATGAGTATAACATTAGGCGAGTAAATGTTTGATACAATCCAATGTAAGACAAATTCAATTATCTGGTTCCGCAATGAAGATCAATGGAATCAGTAAATGGATATGATTATTCAATTCAAAATTGAACCAACTTATTAAACATATTTTCCAGATGTTAATTTTTCAATGAAACGTCTTCTTTTCGATCAACATATTGAACGAAGGATAGAGATTCCTCCAACAATATCATTGATGGGGGGATGTAAAAGTCAATTTACTCACTTTCCTTAGTTATAAGTTTCAATCTATTATTTTCTCAAGCCCAACTAGGGCTTCACAACAGCTCACGCTGACGAAGTTTTGAAACATATTATCTGTGTATTGTAATATTTCTGTAATCCATCAACAAATTATTACCATTGATTATACCTTATGTTAAATGTTTGAAGACAATGCTTAGCAATGTTGATTATTTGCATGTCGATAAAATGAAGCTCTTATCCCTATACTAAAGGCACACAGGTTTTATGATGGGGGATGGTGGCATTGGCAGTGAAGTTGTTGGAGGAATGAACGGGAGAGCCGGCAGGCAAGGACGAGGGATGACAGGCAAGGACGGGAGAGCCGGCAGGCAAGGACGAGGGATGACAGGCAAGGACGAAGAATGGCAGGCAAGGATGAGGGATGACAGGCAAGGGCGTGGGATGACAGGCAAGGACGAGGGATGGCAGGCAAGGACGAGGGATAAAAGGCAAGAACGAGGGATGACAGGCAAGGACGAGGGATGAGAGGCAAGGACTGGGATGAGAGGCAAGACGAGGGATGACAGGCAAGGACGAGGGATGACAGGCAAGGACGAGAGAAGACGGAAGAAGACAGTTTCCATTAGGTATAGATGTGATATATTTTGAGAAAACGTCCCATGTTACTGTCAGTGAAATTGCACTAGCAATTTGTAGGAGGACACTTTAAAATCAAAATCTATGGAAAATTCCACCATATTCTGTCAGGAGCTGAGCTACTTTCCCATACGCTCATGTGGGTGCATCTGAGGCATGACTGTGTCCTAAAACTAGCATTATTTGTTGCATATCTAAATGTTACGCAGTAAAAATAAAAAACGTGTTAGTACTGAATTAGATAAAATATTCTGGCCGTCAGAGTTTGTTGATAACCAAAGTATAGATTGATATATATAAAATGTCATGACGTCCTAGCCGTGATAAGAGACGTTAAGTGCGAGAAGTTGGTTATGCAAACTTGTTTCACCACACGTCATTCAATTTACTAAATTAGAAATGACACTGACAAACTCAAATTTGTATTGTTAATCTGTCTGTGGTCTGTCAATGACAACACAAATATCTCCCTCGTGTGTTCGGAGTGTTTCAGTTCCCAAGCGCTCGAGCATCATTGCATATCCAATTCCAGACATGATTCGAAATGTACTTAACAAAAAAACTGCTTGACTGCTGGGGAGATAAAATGTTGTTCGGGGCACTTCAAACTGCTTCGTACTTATGCACAATGTCAACATTAAATAACCTATTCAAAAATTGATTTCCGCGATTGGCAACCCTGTTCCCAGCGTTACCTGATCAAATAATGTCTCAATTTGACTATGAATGTATTCGTTATTCCCGGTCTGTCAATGGCATCACATCAATCACGTCCACACACCTAATCTAAAATCCTAAAATATTTTACCTATGAGCCGAACTTCTCTGTAATTCCAATTCCGAATTATTCTCAATGAACTCGATTATTTTTGAGCACCTGACCCATTTCGAGCCCCGCAAATCTCATAAAACTTCAGCGCACCAGCAGACTCGAGTATCGAATTGCTTCACGGGCTGGGAATTCCACTGCAAGTCCCTCTCGGTCTCCAGAGACCTTTTAACATTTCGCAGTATCCTCGCTGTTCTCTGGATTGAAGGCATCATCTGATGTTGTTTCTGCTCGTAAGAAAAGTGCTTGCCAGAAGAGAGTCTGCTCTTGTGTAAAGCACGACGTTGTTCCACGAATAAGTGTACTGGAAAATTGCAGTGGTGTCTCTAAAAAATATGACTGCGTGCAATCAACTGCTTTCATGTTTATATAGATTCTAAATAACCGAGGGACATGCTGTTGGAAATATTCTTGCCTATTTTCAACATGATGAAAGCAGTAGTTGTTGAAATGTAATTTTAATAATTGCTGTATTGCATGTAACAAAAGTCGCTGTTATCTGAACACTTGTCATGTTACCATGGCTAGTAGTCTTTCCAGGACCGGCTGCACTAGTGTGGTTTATCAGAACACTTGTCATGTTACCATGGCTAGTAGTCTTTCCAGGACCGGTTGCACTTGTGTGGTTTATCTGAACACTTGTCATGTTACCATGGCTAGTAGTCTTTCCAGGACCGGCTGCACTTGTGTGGTTTATCTGAACACTTGTCATGTTACCATGGCTAGTAGTCTTTCCAGGACCGGCTGCACTTGTGTGGTTTAGGTGTCAGCGAGGTAATGAAAAACAGGGAATTGCCCTCTATTTGAAAGGGGGAGAACTAAACAAAGTCCAATAAGGAACTATTTCAAATACTTCACAAAATTTCTACAAATGTACCAATTGCGATCTTTCGTGGCCTTTTGCTTTTCTGTTACCTCGAGTAATTTTGCAAAACTTCAATGAACAGTTAAATGCGGCTATGCAATTACACAGTTAAATTTAAAAAAATTATGAACTCCAGACGCTTCACTGTAAATTACTTTTTATTCACTGACAAATTGTTCATAGGAAATGTATTTTATTTTGTCCGTGGTCCATCATTGAAGTAGCTCTTCTAATATCGTGTAAACGCGTTCTTTCTATTACGCTCGATCTGATTTTTCTCTCGCCGAATAAGTTTTCCGCGAGAGAAAATCACAGGACAATGTAATACGCCATGATGAATTCCGTAAAGGTTGTCTATCAATTTGTTTCCCCGACCATTTTATTTCTGTAGCTCGATTTTAAATTTCGAATTAAGATGAAGCAGACCTCTCTGACTTCATAGATGAATTATTATTACAAGTGGGATATCAATTAAATAATTGATGTTTATGTTCGAATTAAAGAAGCAAAAAGTGTTGATAATTCGTTGAACCCAAACTGGAAAAATTTCCAGGTAAAAAATGTTCCATTTCAAACACTAGACACCACCACGAAAACGAACAATATTGATAGTAGTAGATTTTTGCAAAACAAACTTTCGAAATAATGTTGTAATGTCCTGCAGTTGTAGTTGCAGTTGTGACAACATTAAAACGACGGGAGACAGTGAGGATTGGAAGCTGGGAGTATAGGAGACAACATTAAAACGACGGGAGACCGTGAGGATTGGAAGCTGGGAGTATAGGAGACAACATTAAAACGACGGGAGA
>SDVV010041171.1:0-10463 GCA_016164225.1 Gammarus roeselii | reverse complement strand
ACATGTATCATTTCTTTAGTTCAAGCCCTACTGGAGAGTATTATTTTTAGAATACTTCCATGTTTGAATGCGAGTTTAGTCAAGCATCCGAATCCGGCCAATCCTGAGCGGCCAGACACCGGGTGTAGCTGCGATGCGAGCGGAAAGTATCTAGACACGGTATCCTGGCCAACACAGAGTGCAGCTGGGAAGCGGGTGGTTTCAGGAGATACAAGTTGATGTGAGGGGTATCATGGGATATATAAAAGGCTGCCCCAAACTCTTTTGCTATGTATCATATATTCCTTCGAATGGAAACAATGTCCTGTCAAGTGTGGCAGGCGGCATCGCCTAGAATGATGAGTGGTGTATAAGAGAATAAATCAAGGATGCAGGTTTTCAAGGAGAAAGAGGGTTAGGGAGACGGAGGATTCCACTTCACTGGGAAACAATGAATGAATGAAGGGTACAATGGGTTCAGGAGACAAGGGTTCATTGAACTATGGCTTACAAGTGTTTACAAGTGTAGGGAGAAAACAACAGGCCTATTGGCCCAAACTAGGTTGCCTTTTGGTAGCAAGAGTGTTAGTTCTGGAGTAGAACGTCTAAGAGGCCAATTGGCCCAAATTAGTTTGCCTTCTGGTAGCAAGAGGATTAGTTTTGAAGTAGAACGTCTAGGACAGCTTCGTGTGCCATTTCTATTTTATTATAACAACAGGAAATGGAACGATTTAGCTATTTATCGGCGATTTATGTAGAGCTTATCGAGCCGCGACTTGAACGTTTCGATTGTATTGCTGTTCACAACCTCCGCTGGAAGTTTGTTCCATTCCTCGACATTTTACGTGAAAAAAATGCGCGTGATGTCGAGTGAGAAACATTTCCCAACGATTTTGTATCCATTGTTCCAAGTCACTCCAGTCCGTTTGTATCTAGAGTGAAAAGGCTCGCACGGTCGACGTTTTCCTTACCATTCATAATCTTCCACACTTCTATCATGTCGCCTCTGACTCGACGTTTCTCTAGCGAATAAAGATTGAGTTCACGAAGCCTGTCTTCGTACGATTTATTCCGCAGCGAGGGGATTAGTTTGGTAGCTCTACGTTGAAACTTCTCAAGTTTAATAACGTCTTTTCCAATGAATGGAGACCAGAATTGAACGGCATACTCGAGATGCGGTCTAACAAATGCATTAAATAACTTGAGCACACTGTGCTGGTTTTTATAAGAGATAGTGCGGGATATCATCCCTCTCATTTTGTTGCCTTTCTTGGCAGCATCGTTACATTGCTTGCTGCTTGTCAAGTCGTTACTAATGATGACACCTAAATCTCTCTCTTCGGTGACGGGAATGAGTTTTATTCCAGGCATTGAATATTCGTGTTTGGGGTTATGAAGACCTATGTGCACTACTTTGCATTTGTCGACATTAAATTTCATTTGCCACTCTTCTGACCACTCAACAATTTTGTTCAAGTCTAGTTGGATCTGCTGACACTCAAGTTCAGTTTGCACTTTTCCTCCGATCTTAGTATCGTCTGCAAACTTCCTAATGTTTGAGAATACGTTGCTATCGAGATCGTTAATGAATATTATAAAGAGAACTGGCTTAACACGGGTCCTTGAGGCACGCTGCTTGTAACGTTACCCCAGGGGGAGGAAGCTCCGTTAAATACAACTCGCTGCCGTCTGTCCGTAAGCCAGCATTTTATCCAGCTATTAAGCTCGCCTCGAATACCGATGCTGTGCAATTTACTAATTTGACGCTTGTGTGGGACTTTGTCAAAGGCCTTTTGAAAGTCAAGGTAAATGATATCGATTGGAAATTTTGTGTGGTGGATTTCGATTATCTTTCTGAAAAAGAGTAGCAGATTTGTAAGACAGGAACGGTTGTGCCTAAAACCATGCTGGGAGTCACCAATCAATTTGTTAGATTCTAAGAATTCTGTAATTTCATCAGTTATCAAACTTTCCATCAACTTGCCAATGACTGAGGTGAGACTAATTGGATGGTAGTTGCCGGGAAACTTTTTATCCCCTTTTTTAAAAATTGGGGTAACATTGGGCTTTTTCCATTTAGAGGGGCAGGGGCCATTTGTGAGAAATTGGGTGAAAATGTTTGATAAATGTTCAGCGATTCCGTTTCTAGTCTCTTTTAGAATTCTAGGATGAATTTGGTCTGGACCTGGAGATTTGGTGACTTTCAATTTATCTATATATATAATAACTTCGGCGGGGGAAAATTTCAATGTGGTGAGGGCTTCAATTTGTTTTGCCGCTACGATATCCTCAGGATTAGGAATATCCTGATTCTCTAACGTAAATACAGAGCAAAAGTATTCGTTAAGTAGAACACTCATTATGGTGTCGTCCGTTTCTAGCTCACCAACATCGTTCTCGTAAGGACCTATTACAGATTTTACTTTTTTTCTTGCTCGAAATATAATTAAAAAATAGTTTCGGATTAGTTTTGGCATTGGCAGCAATTTCATTTTCAGAATCTTTCTTCTTACGTTTGAGGACCCTCTTAGATCTCGTCTGCTAATTTTGTATTCATTTTTTATTATGTCGTCATGTGGATGTTCCTGCTTAGCCGAGTGCTTTGCTTTCTTTTGTGAATGAAGGCGCTGCAATTTTCCTTTCCAGTACTTGGGCTGATAGGCTGTTGTTCGCCTGTTTTTTGCGCGGGATATGCCCATGTTCGACATTTTTAAGCGCAGTCAAGAAATAGTCAAGCGATTGATTGTCATCTCGTCCGAGGGTTATATTTGCTGACGTTATTGACTCTCTTAAGCCATCAAAATTAGCTAATCTGAAGTTAGGGACTTTTTCGCAGTTTTTTGTTGTTTTCAACTCAAGCTCTATCAAAAAACGGATACTGTTGTGGTCACTAGTTCAGAGTGGTTCGCCTACTTCGACGTTCCGTGACATGAGAGTCGCTTGCACTAAATAGGAGATCAAGAATGTTGCTACCTCTTGTAGGTGCCTCCTCCATTTAGGTCATGAACTTATCGTCTGCAAAATCAATCAGACGTTGGCCGGTGGCAGTACATTTTCTGATTCCCAATCAATGTCGGGGATATTGAAGTCGCCAAGCACAAAACCATGTTGTGTAGTGACGACATCGACGAGGGTGTTGTAAAGATCGATATTATCTGCAACCTTGCTTTTTGGGGGGCGATAGACGAGAGTGATTTGACATTTTATATGTTTACCGACTACTTTGATTGATACTATGTCGTGCCTGTTGTTTGGAATGGTGACTTTTAATATTTGCAGTGTTTTTTTTACGAGAAACAGCACTTCTCCGCCCTCTCGGCCTTGTCTATCTTTGTGAAATAGTGAGTAACCGGGAGGAGTAAATTCGCCTAAATAATGACTGGTGCTCGATTTCATCCACGATTCAGTGATAGCTATTATGTCGATACTTTCATTCAACGCAAGGATACCTAATTCTTCGATTTTGTCTCTGAGACTTCTAGCATTCACGTAGTAACATTTGACAGTACCATTAGTCACATTGACTCGATTTGATTGATTCATTTTGCTTCTACTCTGGGGTCTTTTTTCGGACCCAAGACTTACGTTTTCGTTTACACGGATTGTTCTAGTGGAGCTGAGACTACTGCCTCTAACTCGGACTGGATTGATAACAGTAACTTTTTTGCTAGGATCTGGGGTGGGGTTTTGATGGGCACTTCCATTTGTTGTGTATCTCGTGCTGAAACGGGCGGAGGTCGCTGTGTCGTTTCGTCGGGCATTGCTGGCGAAGTTGTTGGTATGATATCGTTTACGTTTTTGACTCATTTTCGTTGACAAGTCCAGCGCCGATGTTTTTAAGGATGTTTTCGATAGTATCAGGTCCATACGTGTTAATGCGAGCCTTGTTGGTGATTCTATTAAAGTTATAGTACTTTGGGTCGATCATCGTATCCCAATGATCCGAAAAAGAGATTTTCTGGGCTTAGCAGAAAGTTGCTAAGCGATTGTCAAGTAAAATCATCTTCCTTAACTTATGTCTACTTTGGTTCGGATGGGGCAGGATGTCAGTGACATGAATGTTCGCGTGTGAGGGTTTGATGTTGTTTAGCATGGCTTCATACCTTTTCCATGTCGATTCCGTCTGCGTCAAGTCTTTAGCTCCGATTTGTATTATAATTCGCTTAGATGAATGTATCTTTTCCTTTGCGATTATGCCTGCGACCTTGTCAAGTTTTAAATCGTCTTTGCCAAGTATTTCCAGTTGAATTCTTCCTATTCGCTGATTTGATTTGAAAGAGGTGACATTGTAATCACCAATCACAATAATTTTCTCTGTATTCGGAGAGTCCATTTCATCGGGCAATACATCGAATCGGTTACGTAAATTGGGTCGAAAGTGGTGAGATTGTGGTCCGACGTGTGTTGCATTGTCACAGCGTGGCTGCTTCCTACTAACTACAGTTGAGTACAGTGCTTCGCTGTCTTTGACTGAGTTTATTCTCGGTTTAATACGATTATTTGTCTCAGCGTCTAGAGTCGAAAGATTCTTGGCGAATTCGGAGTCTAGGTGCACTTGGAGTTCTTTCACTTGATTTTGGGTGGCCTCGACAGTTTCTTCGACAGCTGCTAATTCGCTGCTTATCAGATCTTTAAATTCGTGAAATTGTTCCAGCACGTTTTCCAATTTTAATTCAACAGCTATCAATCGGGTCTTCGCGTTGACTGACTCTGTTATGGATAAGCCGTTGGATGAGACTGTCTGTTTTGGATAAACCATCGTAGGCGTGACTGATTTGTGCTTTCAGTTGTTTGGTTTCCTCTGCCGCTATACAAAGTTTACAGTGCATTGTCTTGCATTCCGCATTTGAGGGACTGCTAAGCAAAGTCCTAGCAGAGAAAGAAGAACTTTGGCAATCCATTAGTTCGGGGCGTACGAGGTGTGGCAGATGCCACATTCTAGCTTAGCCTGAACCATCTTGGACTGTTATAGAATTTAACGTTGGGAAAATGGACCGTTAGCCCGAGTTCTATTTTTTGTGATTTATTGTAGACAGCAGATATAAATTCAGTACTATAATTAGATGCGAGATGTGACGATTATGACGCCGATTCGAAAACGGAAATAAAACGGGAATAATACAAAATGAGAGTCGGATGCGCGTATCGTCGGATGCAAAGCTAATCTAACTTATGGTTACTCCTATCTGCTTCTCACCAAGGGAATGATATCATGGTCCTGGGCACCAACCTTGTACCAGACATGACCGGCGGAGTATCAGAAGATGACGAAAAAAGAATTACAATTCAGTACGTGGGGTGCTATGAAATCGTAGCACGATTCTAAGCTGCATGATGTAAAGTGGTACAATACAACGTATGTGGGCAATAGCTTATTGTACGCGGGTAATAGCTGATTGTACGTGAGCAATGGCTGATTGTACTTGGGTATTAGCTGATTGCACGCGTGTAACAACTGATTGTCCGTGGGTAATTGCTGAATGTACGTGGGTAATAGCTGATTGTACGTGGGTAATAGCTGATTGTACGTGAGTAATAGCTGATTGCACGTGGATAATAGGTGATTGTACGTTGGTAATAGCTGATTGTATGTGGGTAATGGCTGATTGTACGTGGGTAATAGCTGATTGTACCTGGGTAATAGGCGATTGTACTTGGGTAATAGGTGATTGTAAGTGGGTAAGCTGTTTGTACGTGGGTAATATCTGAATGTACGTGGGTAATAGCTGATTGTACGTGGGCAATAGCGCATTGTACTTGGGTAATAGCTGGAAAAGTTAATTTAAATATGACCTGAACAATGAAAGCACACGTGAAAAACTAAAAAGCCGATAATCATTTACTAATATTCTTAAAAGACATGAAATAAAGTTAATAGAAAAATTGAAGCACATAAAAAAATTCCCTCAATATACCGTTCTTGAAGAAATGCGCAAACAATGAGTCGTGAGCTAATGAACCCAAAAAAAGGTATTCCAGAAAACACGAATAAAAGCGAATGGGTGAAATAAGAGCAGAAAACACCTTGGAGAAGTGTTGAGAGCTCGTGGACACCAGCTTATGAGTTCAAAGGAGAGATCATCAAACTCGCTGGATAATTTAACGGTTAGAGAGGTAGAGTGTGGTGAAAAAATACTTGCTACAGCGCAGTAGACCACCAAGAACCCCAAGTAACTGAATGACGTGTAATATAATGAACTGCTAAAGATGAAGTAGAATACCACTAATAAAAAAATTAAATAGAATACCATCAATGGAAAAAATTTAGTAGGAGGCCATCAAAATGTCCCAAAACGGCAATTGAGATATAGATATCTGTCAAAAACAATCTTGCAGTAACAGGAAAAGAGATGGCTCCCTTGGATTTGACGGTTGTCGGGTGATTGTTGGGTAATGGCATAAAAAGTAAATTAGAATATAACCTATAAAAATGCTACTCAAAATAATCTTGGTCATATACTAATGCAGGCAACTAAACTTATAATGAATCCACTCAGACGTGAATTAATTGACGCTAGCGGCTAGGGGATTGAAGCAAACAGAAAATATAAAAATAACCTTGATAAAGTCCTAAAAAAATGCGCGAGGCAATAATCGGGGGCACGAGAACAAAGGATAATGAACACAACAGGTAATCTAATGGGACATGAATAAAAGCTAATAAGCTAGTAAACGCAATTTAATGCACGAGAATGAAAATCTAAGCATCAATTTCACTAGGGCAGTTTTCTGCAGCCGATAAAATAGTTGGCAATTAGAACTTTGCTACAGACACTGTTCTTTCTTAATACTATTTATGATGTATATTGCCTCAGCACAAAGCGAACGCTGGCAGAAAACACGTAAATATTCCACTGTCTTGCATATGCTTCAGATGTAACATCTAAAAGTACCATGAAAGATGTTTGTTGTGACTTCCAACAATACGTCAATAATAGCGACAATATATTTCAAGTATTGATTCTAACATACTATTATTAGCACTGCTTTGAAGGAGTCGGGTTGAGCAATTTAAAGCCCATGTTATTGAAGGGTCGCAGTATGCGGTGAAGGAATGAACGGCAGCGTAGTGGAGGATGAGAGGCGGTTGAGGTTGGTAGGAGGGCGTCTTGCTGTTAGAAGGTTACACTGGCGGAAGGCTCTCACTGGCGGGAGGCTCTCACTGGTAGAAGGCTGCATTGATAATAGCCATGTTGTTGGAGGAGACTTGATGGTGCTTCTTTATCGGCACTATTAACAATATTTCGGCGAGTGTCCCGGTCAGCTGTGATGGGTGTGTCAAGTCAGCTGAGAGGCGAGGCTGGGTTCGGTGCAGGCGGGTGTCGTTGGCAAGGCAGGAAGGCTGTGGTCACTTGGGAGAGGGGGTCGTGTGTGGGGGTATGTTGGTTAGGCCGTAGGGGCGGGCTTAGGAGTAAACAGGAAGTCGAGGATTTGGGGAAGGAGGGCTGGATTTTGGGGCTGTTAAGACGAGATGAGGCTTGAAGGCAGTGCTTGTTAGCTCTTCATTATTGTTATTATTATTTCCCGTTGGTGCTGTGTCCCTTTAATGTATATTCGGTACACCGTCGATCTAGTTTCTTTTCTCTCTTGTTAGAATTCTTGATGTGAGAGGGGAAGCATCCTCAGTAAATCCCCGTTGCCCTATCCTTATTTTCTTGGAGCACCCCACAACACCACCTCTCCTCAAGCACGCACAGATGGTGGCAAGGAGTGTTGCTGTTCTAGGAGACCTGAACTAGAAAACACTGAGGGAGCTCATCAACGACACAAATGTAAAGGAGGATAATAATGAAGTTTCTTTTGAAAGATTTATTGTGTCTGTAGTGCCAGCACCAGGTACTATATTAATTAGGTCACCATCGGTGATTAAGGACTACAATTCACCTTTAACGCGTCAGCAGTTGTATATATAACGCAAAATCAGTCCTATATTTTAAAGCTATTAGAACCGACACGCCAGTTGGTATTTAATTTACAGTATTTATTATTTTTCTTAAATCCGAAATGTATCATACAAAATAAAACTTACAAGAAGGGTTTCTCATATGTTGTTGTGCTTGTCCCGGGATTTATGGATAAAATTCCATCACATTCCGGGATTCCTGGAAACCCCGGCTATTCTATTGTATCATAGAAACAATATATTACTTGATTTTCGGCTACGAATGAATAGTAAATGTAAAAAAGTAATTATAGCATACAATCCTGCAAAGAGAATCTCTGCATCGTCTGCTTTTGCCAATATATTAAAGGTCATCTACGGGGACAAATGACCGTTCTCCGATTGAAGAAATTGCAGTAAGCAAAATTAAGATCACAAATGCTTTGAAATCCGACAAACAAAAGCAAATATCTGACGATTGGGAAGCGGTGGAATAGGTTGAGACGTCTCAAGCAAAAACACACATTTCTTTGCTCATATTCCGAGATAATGAACGTAAAGGAAAATATTTCACGGAGAAAACACATATTTCATCATCTAATGTGATCATTGGCTTATCAAATAAAAATTTAGGGAGATATGGGATATTGGTCCATTTCATGAGTCGTGGCGTCACAAGTAGTTTAAACTCATCCAATATATCGAGATTGAATGATGGGGGAATATTTTTGATTGCGGCGCGAAATTTCTTGGATGATGTCTTTCGAATAGGCGCAGAGAAGCGGACAATTAGAACTTTTCACCTCATAGGATATTTAATCTCGTCAACAACTCGTAGGCTGTTAAACTGAGGGTATCATCGTTAGAGCTGTAGGACCAACCAGTTACTGATCAGTGGGGACTGAAACAGTACCGGTCAATATCGTCATATTCTCGGTGATGAAGGCCAACGGAAGCAGTTAATGACCAGAGGAAAGAAGTGGTTGCCATAGTGACGCGTGCACGGCCCTGAACAAGAAGACTCAGTATGATATTGGATCATCGTACCCTGCCATGTTTGTTGCTGTTAGTGCTGTAGTGCCTGTGAACAATATAAGTGTAGTGCGCTGACCTGAAAAGAAGACTCAGTATGACAGTGGACCATCCTACCCTGCCATGTTTGTTGCTGTTAGTGCTGTAGTGACAGTGAACAAAATTAGTGCAGTGCGCTGACCTGAACAAGAAGACTCAGTATGACATTGGTTCATCCTACCCTGCCATGTTTGTTGCTGTTAGTGTTGTAGTGCCTGTGAACAATATTAGTGCAGTGCGCTGACCTGAAAGTAGTATATATAGCTCCAAGACGGCCTACTGAAGGATTATAGATAGGGATAAAAGAGTTAGTTTTGGTGGGCGGGGTAGGACGCGATGCATGCACCTTGACTCAACCGGTCCGTACAGAGGTTAGCGCAGAAACGGGGTGGGCGGAAGCAGAGGGTACCGGAACTGGTTTTGTGCCCGAGTCAGCTATCGGACGAGGGGAGGGGGGGGAGACCGGAAGGGGGGAGGGGACGGAAGGGGGAACGGCGGGAAGGAAGCAGGCTTGCGCGTTTGATTGGCAAGGTTTATGTTATGAACATTTTAATTTGTACTGTATTTTGAAATATATTATATTTATATATATGTTTTTTCTTCTTTGGATGGTTGTAGTGGAGTATAATTGGCCACTAACTGTTGTTCGTTATATATATTTATTCGGTTCTGGTAGTATTAGTGTTATTCCAAATTTCTGATGGGACGAGGCGTAGGGATCCCCTAGGCAAAAGTTGGATGCGCGCCTGGAAGATTATCTGAGTTTGCTCTTACATGTTCCTTGTCTTATAAATTTGTTTCCGTGTACGTTTGCTACGTTGTGAGTGTATATATCGTTATATATCTATGGCTGGTTTATTGTTTCCATATATTTTTTTTCTGTGGACATATACGTGTGTTTTCTCATCTAGTTGTGGTATAATTGACTCAATCGATGCTTGATTGGGTTCGTAGTGGTGGGGCCTTGGGATATTTTTATATGTTTTGTTCATTCATCACTATATATTCTTTTATAGGATTAGTATGGTAGGTACAGTATGTCTTATAACTTAATTTCCAGCCTTAGTGTGCGAATGGTCCTGTTTGTACCAGCCTGAAGGTAGGATTGCAGGCAAGATTCTGTGTTTCCCGTCTATTTGTCTCATATGTATATATTATCTACAGGAATAGCATGGATTTTTGTCTGATTATTGGCGAGTTTAGGTCTGTATTGTGGGATGAAGCAGCACCTACGGTCGAGATTCTATCTACCCCATAATGCATTACCTAGTTTTGAAACAGGTATATCAGTATTCCATTGACGCATTTTTTCCAATAGCAAAAATACCTGAACGATATGGATTTACTGTAAGTTAAAATATTATGTTATGTATACTTAGTGATGTTTGATTGAAATATGTTGAATTTGCGCAGTTTTTTGGAATTTCGATCAGTTAACTCATACAGTTTTAGGCATTTATGGTTTTATAGGCTTGCAGCTTCCACATTATTTCAGGCATAAGGGGGTCGGTTGTTGCATCATTGTGGTAGT
>SDVV010041170.1:0-10463 GCA_016164225.1 Gammarus roeselii | reverse complement strand
TATACATATATCTATATATAAATATATATATTTATGCATATATATATACATATATATACATTCATATGTATGTATATATAAATGTATTTATATATATATGTATATATATATATATATATATATCATCAACTAGATATTTCTTATGATAAGACATTTGTAGAACAATAGTATTTTTGTACCTCTTAGTCGAACAAAATTAAACTAAGAAAAATATAATTGGAGAAATAATTTCATTTCATTTATTTCTTCTCGTTGCAAAGGAACGGATCCGTGTCCTTCTGGACTTTCTGTCCTCAAACACCGTCACCGTGTGACGTGGCATCGAGAGTACATGGCTTTAAATGTACTCTTCGCCGTATTGAAGTCCACTTTGAAACATACCATTATTATAATTACAAATTCTCATTTACCTCTTTCCTTTCTAAAGAGTTTCCTGGATGCTCATTACGGTAGCAGCCTACCAGTGGAGGTGGTGCAGGGCACTGTAGGCCGCCTCCACATCACTGTGCCCTACAGCAACATCCTCACACAGCCACTGCTCATAGAGATAGAGGTAAGGCTGGATGACCGAGGTAGGGGCTAGTACAATAGGATTGAACTTCAACCTCTTCAACCTCCGCCAATGGGCTCGGGCATTATAACTATGTCTGTGGAAACTACAACAAATTCTCAATGAACAAAATTTCTGGTAATATATTTCAGGAGTGATACAATGGTTGTTCTCCGCCTCTTTATTTTGATCATTGTCCCATACCACATCACTAATGTCATGTAACACCTCGTGAAGTATCGTCAAATATCAAAGAATAAATAGTACATAGCAACTTGACATTTTCGTTAGTACGTATCATTTTCCTCCGCGTAGTATTGGGTTCTCTACTACACTTCATTGCCCTTCGCTTAGCATTAGGCTCTTTACTACATTTCATTCCCCTCCGCCTAGTATTGTGCACTGTTCTACACTTCATTTCCCTCCGCGTAGTATTAGGCTCTTTATTACACGCCATTTCCCTCCGCGTTTTATTAGTCTCTTTTTACTTTGGGAGATTTGACGAAAATCAGGAACAAGAATGCCCGCTCTCCTCTGGACGTGATCCATTTCTCCAACCCCTTACTCTCACTGTCTGCTCACCTCAGGCCGTGATCCCTCTATCCTACCCTGTACTCACTGCCGGCTCTCTTCAGAACGTGATCCCTCTCTCCTACCCTTTACTCACTGCCGGCTCTCTTCAGAACGTGATCCCTCTCTCCTACCCTTTACTCACTGCCGGCTCTCTTCAGAACGTGATCCCTCTCTCCTACCCTTTACTCACTGCCGGCTCTCTTCAGAACGTGATCCCTCTCTCCTACCCTTTACTCACTGCCGGCTCTCTTCAGAACGTGATCCCTCTCTCCTACCCTTTACTCACTGCCGGCTCTCTTCAGAACGTGATCCCTCTCTCCTACCCTTTACTCACTGCCGGCTCTCTTCAGAACGTGATCCCTCTATCCTACCCTTTACTCACTGCCGGCTCTCTTCAGATCGTGATCGCTCTCTCCTACCCTTTACTCACTGCCCGCTCTCTTCAGGACGTGATGCTTCTCTCCTACCCTTTATTCACTGCCCGCTCTCCTCAAGACGTGATGTTTTTTTCCGCCCCCTTTCTCTCACTGCCCGCGCTCTCCAGGACGTTTTGCTGCTGGCTGGCCCCGCACAGCTCAGGAGCGACCCTGAGAGACAGAGGGAGGCGGAGCGGGCCAGCAAGCGAAGCCAGCTGGCTGCCCTGTTCCCAGAGCCTACCCTGCAGGCGGGTCAGTGCGGTGGGAGAGGAGTGGTAACTGCGAGACGGTGTTGTGGGAGGTAACACGGGGATTTACGAACTGAACAGTCAAAATTATGATGAAAATAGTTCCTCTCGCACATGAACGCTTTTTTTAGGTTTGCGGACGTTTAAGTACCGCCAAAGTTAATTTCCGGGCAAAACTGCCTTAAGTTTGTAACTATATATGCTACATATGATTGATTGCATCTATTCCCTGAAGTGCCAATATAATAAAAGGGGCAAACTGGGTTGATTAGGAAGCGATGCCTTCCAATAGAGAAATAATAGCCGTTTTATAACATACACTATACGTTGTAGTATGTAACTAATATAATGATTTATGGATACGAAGAGTCGCCATTTTTCCAAAAGCAAGCAGAGTTAACAGGTCCCCAGCGGTCCTGTCACGCATGTGTTCCATAGAAAATCTAGAACGACTTATTTCTATATAAAAACGTTCAATTTCTTTATGTTAAGCGATGTTTACTTGTGCGAGATTTTTTATATTGCAATACCTTTTTGTTAATCACAATTCGGCATGTAAAATGCATCAAATAATTTAAGTGTCATGAGAAAATGGAACAAAAGTAAACCGGGATGGTGTGCCACGAGAGACGTTATTGAGATACTCAGATCCTTGTAAAACTGGATCAACGGGTCCTTTCGCCTACTTGCTTTTAAGGGGACCAAATCAAACAATATGTTTACTGTATCTATCGAATTAAAAAGTTTTCAACCAATGTGTGTTGGAATAAAATAAAATTTGATTAGCCGTTTCTAATTTCTCTAGAATAATAGGCCGCAACACGCAAAGGTTCAACTTACGTCGTTGACATCTGAAAGACATTTGTTCAGTCGATGTCTCTTTTCACCGTATCGCATTTGCGTTTTGGTTAACCTTTCAACCTAAAACAAACACCTAAAAAAATGCTTGATTGCTGTCCTTCAACCCATAGCGTTATCTACAAATAGGCTCTTTGCTTTTCCAGATACTTCCTTCATTTACAAACGCTTCTTCAACAACTTGGAATTGCACATCAATGGCGTCCACATTCGCTACGAGGACACCACCATCGCATCGGAGCCACTGGCGATTGGCTTCTGCCTCAAATCGATGGCAGTATACACCACAAACGGGTCAGTTGGCAAGCTGTGTTATTTAAAGGTTTCTGGTTCAAATCGATGGTGATATACACCACAATCGGTTCAGTTGGTTCAGTTGGCAGGCGGTCTAAACAGAGGCTTCTGTCTCAAGTCGATGACGATGTTCACCACAACCGTGTCAGCTGCCGTCCACCCCCCCACCTTTACACGTCGCCGTCGCTGGCGTCGGCGTGGATGCGGCCTGTATGCTGCCCCGGCCCCTGGCCCACCCTAACGGAAAGTGAACAATAACTGGCGTTCCTTCAAACTCTTCTTCTCCAAACCGGTGACATAGAAGCCAACCCCGGTTCAAACACATACCCATCTCCCACCTGTGGGCTCCCTTACAAGCGCCGCATGAGCGCGATCCAGTGCAGCTGTGGGACATGGACACACCTCACAAAACAATGCTCAGGTGTCCATGACAATAGAGACATACCACATGGGTGGCAATGCATCAACTGTCACACAGCCCACAACATCAGTACAGATATTTTCAATAACACAGCATCCCCCGCACCTGCACGTGACTTCTCTCCACCGCTGAGCGACCCCTCTCCGACCCGTGTTGCCCCAGGCTCCACGCTCTCAGTCAGCACAGCCACCACCTCCACACCCGCGCTCCTCAGACTCACCACCACTTCCCGGGCAGCCACAACCACCCCTAGTCAATGCCGAACATCTAAACATATTACAGATGAATACAAACGGCATTGGTCAAACACAAGTAGAAAAAAAACAATTCTTACACAAACACCACGTCCGCATTGCTTTACTCAAGAACAAAACCCGAACACAAATCCAAAACACCAAAGTGAAATGTCCTGGTCACAACACTCCGTGACGACCGTCCCAACAACGACGGCGGTGGTAGTCTCATTTCACTTGTACATTCAAAGCTGCACTTCACAAACGGTACAGCCTTCACTCGCGCACCCCCCCTTCCCCCCACAACACATTAGAACCACAATCACTACTTATACAAAATCCACAAGAAACAGTACATGTTCAACATATACATTCCACCAACTAGTTCATGTCCACCACAATAACTTGAGTTTCTCAACACAACCACCAACACCTTCGCTCTAGGGGACTTCAACACGCACGACCCCTTCTGGCTCACCTCGCAGAGCGCTGACCGGAGGGGCAGTGTTCTCGATGATCAACTAGACACACTCATCACACTAAGCCACACAAACACTCCTACTTGCAAGCCTTTCAACACAAACACTAAACAGACTTCCCCGGATGTCTCATTCTGCTCTCCCAATCTTGCTCTAAATTGCCAGTGGACATGTCGTCTGACCACCTTCCAAAAGTCATTAATTATCAACTCCGATCCCCAATCCATAATAAGCCCCCTCATACTTTTCGAAATTACAAGAGAGCAGACAGGGACGAATACACGATGGCTATAGAAACCGCCCTACCAGACTTTGACATCACCCAATATACATCCATCGACATGGCTACAAAACACTTCACAACAGTAGTTACCCACGCAGACAGGCAATTCGTACCCGCCGGGTTCATTCGTTGCTTCAATACAGCTTTCTCGGTCCATATTTAGCGCAAAATTCAGCAGCGCAATCATCTCCGTAATTTACCCTTCACCAATGACCTGATCACAGAGATTCAAACACTAAACGCAGAAATAGATGCAGATATTTGTGAGCAACAGACGAACCTGTGTTGGAATGTGCTTGCAAACACAAAACTTCCGAATCTCACGATCAAAATTAAGGAAAATCATTGGAAGCTTCACCAACAAAAACACAAACCACATGGACACACATGAGGCCATCCTACCACCCAAAACCCACACCATCCCATCAGACCAACAACAAGCGGACACACTCAACAAACACTACGCAAACAGCTGCCCCCTAACACACTATCCAGACAATAGGAGGATACTCGAAGACACCAATTACAGACCGACCGAATCATTGATCCTCCTTTCACACCAGCCATGACCTTAGCCGCCATCCGCCAGACTAAAAACTCGTCAGCAACGAGTCCAGATGGCATATCACATTCACCTTAAACATCTAGGTACTCACGCCATCGCGATCCTCACAGACATCATTAACTTTTCCATACCACACAATACAGTACCCAACACTTGGAAACAAGGGAAAATCATACCCATTCTGAAAACCAACAAAGTTCCCACAGATCCAGCCTAATACAGACCCATTTCTTTTCTCCCGAACCACTCAAAAATCTTGAAGAGACTAGTTTTAAAAAAAATTAATGCCCACATTCCACTCTCCCCCACGCAACACGGTTTCAGGACCCAACACTCGACAACCACTCTCCTTCCCCAACCACATCCAGACCATCCATGAAGGCCTGAATGAAAAGAAGCCAGCCAAACGAACCCTGTTATGCGCTATCGACATTAGTAAGGCATTCGACACAGTTCCATGACACGTCCTCATAAACAAAATACTGAATATTCAGATACATCCAAGCTAGAAGAAATGGATTACTAATTTCCTCTCAGGCAGACAAGCAAACACTGTCTATAATAACAAGACATCCCATACCCGCCACTTTCCCCATGGTGTCCTACAGGCCTCCGTCCTTCCCCCTTCCCTTTCCAACGCGTTCATGCATGACCTGTCAAATCCAACATAGCTCAACCCCTATATCAGCTCATATGCGGACGAACTCACAACAATCACACAGCACCACAACCGCGAGATCGCAACCGCACACCTCCAGCAGTACCTGAACTCTCTTGAAGTCTGACTGCTGGATAACAGAATGAGGGTTTCTGCTAGCAAGTCTTCCTTCACACTATCAACACCAGACAACAGTGAAAAAAGTGTTCACCACCATGTCAAGCTTAACTACACTCCCATACCCCACAGTCCCACTGCCACAATCCTTGGAGCAACTTATGACACGTGGATGACATTCAAACCTCACACAAACAACATTGCCGCTAAAGCCATACCAAGACTGAATGTGTCCCGGGTACTTACCACATCCACCTACGGTCACTTCAAGGAATCGAATACAACACTATTCAAGGAATTTATTAGGCCCATCATCTTCTACACAAACACCGCCTGGTCCTCTGACCTTGCAACCACACATTTTGAGTCCTTATAACGGATACAGAACACGGCCTTGCCCATCACTACGGGCTGTACACATTCCACACCAATTTCCCACCTGCATGAGGAAACCAAGTTCCTCCCTCGCAAACATCATCTTGATACAACAGGGAATCAATTTTGAACAAGATCGTAGAACAGACACATCCCTGCCACTACCTACTGAACCCCCGTCAAACCAACAGACACCAACACAACACACGAGCAACACACTTTGGCCATCACCATACGACCATTCCTCGTCCTACAGACAACACATCTATGCACAAACAGATACACACATACTTCACAGCCTTTGCATTGGGTGAACAGAGAGTCAACTCGGTCCTCCGGGTTCACCCGCCTGAGTTGCACGTGGAGGAGTTGGGGTTGCCCAGAGGTGACGTGGTCCACCTGTAGTCGGCTGAGGTGCGGGCACCACACGGCCTGTCAGACATACCAGCATAGATTGGGGAATGTCCCTTCCTACCTTTGTTTGTGATGCAAGGGCTCGCCCGATACGGTCGAGCACGGCATGACGTCTTGCCCAGCCGCAGCACCCGGCCGACTCGACCACAATATCCGGTCGGTGCCTGATCTGTGGGAACGCTCGTGAGACAGCATCAACTTCCTCAGGGATATAGGCATAATATAAGTGCCTGCAACTGCTGAAACATCCATAACATGCACATGTCGGTGGGTTCCGGGAGTTTGGGTTGTGCTCTGGCTGTGGCACCTCCATCGCGGGGGGAGTTGGGGTTGAGCAACGACAACAATGGGGTAAGCTGCCAGGCTGTGTTAATCATAGGCTCGTGCCCTAAGAGACGATGGCAGTGTACATCCCAAACGAGTCAGTTGACTGGCTATGTTAACGATAATCTTCTGGCTCAAGTAAATGGCGGTGTTGACACAAACGGGTCGACTGCCAGGCTGTGTTAATTGTAGGCTTCTGCCTCATGTCGATGGTGGTGTACACCACAAACGGATCAACTGCCAGGCTGTTATAATCATAGACTTCTGCCTTAAGACGATGGCGGTGTACACCACAAATGGATCAACTGCCAGGCTGTTATAAACATAGGCTTCTTCCCTAAGACAATGGCGGTGCACACCACAAACGGATCAACTGCCAGGCTGTTATAATCTTAGGCTTCTGCCTCAAGTCAATGGCGATGTACACCACAAGCTGGTCAACTCCCAGGCTGTGTTAAATGAAGGCTTCTGCTACAAGTCGACGGCGGTGTACATCACAAACGGATCATACCATGCTGAGTTCATTGAAGGTTTCTGCCACGAGTGAATATCGGTGTACACCACAAACTGATCAGCTATCAGGGTGTCAGTTGATAGCGCTCTTCCCTCAAGACAAGTGTTTACATCGCTCCACAACTGAAAAAAAATATTATTGCCTTAGTGAATCGTTTTTTTTATCTGAAGCACCCTTCTACTGCAATGATTCATTCATACTAGTGTTCATATCTTTCTGTCTCCGATCCTTGACAGTAAATGGAAGAAGACGAGTGCGGAGGCTGTCTCCAGCACCGTGCACAAGATTGTCGACTTTGCCGGCGTGTCGGTGTACGTCAACCCCAGCAGCGACCCTCAGCGGATGGTGAAACCGCATGCATCCTCTGAGTTATGGGTCGAGTACATGAAGCTTGGACTCAACAGCTACACCATCAACAGCGAGCCGTTCAGCTTTGGTGAGTGCATGGAGCTTAGACTAAACAGCATTTGTGAGTTGCTGTTAAATAGATGCCAAATGTTGATTTATTTTTTTATCACACTGATTCATCTCCAAGGCCTTTGAATGATTTCTGCTCGATGAGTTCCATTTATAGTCAAAATGGCTTAGGCATCAAATAGGAATCGACTAAGTAGCGCTTGTAATGTTATTTGTGTACATGGAAACCTTCTGTTCTCATCCTCCGGACCAACTAAAATGACAATACCGAATAAAAAAACAGTTTTTATCATTAAATTCTCTTTCATGCAGATTAATAGAGGCATATAAAAAAATCTTCATATTGCACGTAAAAAATCTTCAAATTGCACGTAAGTCAATTTTATGTTCATCTTTTAAAATTGTATCGTGGGCACTGATATCGCTGCCGAATAAAATAAAGCTACAAAATTCAATCGGTGCCTTCGATACGAATCATCAGTTTGGAGGCTTGAATATTTTCGGCCTCCGCGAGAGCTGGTGGATGAACCATCGATTCAGAGGGTGGAATTTTTTTACCTCTATAGAGAGCTGTTCGATTTATTGACCTCGTCATTATTCGCTGCATCACGAATACGAAACATCTTTCTACCCTCACGAAGAGCAAGTGCAGGACGTGACGTAATCCATGAACGCAGCTATAACTACGATTTACTCAAGAATATACGACAAACCCGACTTAATAGGTAATAAATTTTCTCACGAAGTGACCAATAATCTTTGGTATTATAGAATCATCAGACTGCTCCCGTATGTTTCTCCAGTATATGTGTGTTTGCGGTGCTCCATTTTTTAGATGATGAAAGCCACTATAATCGGGCAGGTAGACAGTCATGCCCTGCACCACGTTAGTTGTCGCTGTATTACGAATACGGTACCATACTTTACTTGCAGCTACATCTGGTCTAGGCCTTGTAATGTCATCTCAAAACCACTTTTTCACGCGTTTGATATTTTTTTTTCAGTTCTGAGTACTTCTACACCGTCACGAGCAGCTGATGAATGTTTTTTCTCATTTCATATTTAGGTATCCCTTAATCATCGATGTAATTATTTACCCCAGCGTCAAGCTGTGTGTTATCTCGAACACACCAATAGTAAATAACATATCAGAGAAGACCTAAGACTACACAAGCTGGTTGCACCTTCTGCCCAATTCATATAAATATTTTCCATGTTCTTCTTCAGAAACCATAGTAGTAGTTGTAGTAGAGTATATTAGATTGGAATAAGGAGTCAAAACGAGCACGAGTGCTCATGTCGAGTTGTTCCTTGAAATAAATGAAAGAAGGGTGGGGGATAGCCAACGAGGCTTTAGAAATTCCCGCACACATGCAGAAAAATGAAGGTTGTAAGGACAGAAAGGAGAAGGACCACCACTACTGTCAACACTACTTACTACCGCACCCTACTACTACCCGGGGCATTTCAGCCCCGGAGAAGAAACGGTCGAGAGTCAGGCTGACTTATTCAGGAACGGGGCGAACAAGATGAGAAGCGAGAAATGCAGGTTCCAGGCGGTCGTATCTCAAACGGTCGAGCAGAGACGAACACGCCCATACGCTCAGCAAACTCATACATTTCCTCGAGCGCATGCCTGTCGGCTTGCCCCAGAGGTCGGGTCAGACGGACTCCAACTAGGTATTGAGTCTACTGCTAATGAGGATATTTGTATTTAAACTTTGACGTGTATGTGCACATTTAGGAGGAGCACCACACCCAGTTGACTAGGTAGTGGTCCTCCTCTATGTGCTCAGAAGATTAAGTCTTTTGCAAGCAAGCGGTTCCTTGAAGACTTTCGCACTTCAAGGTGAGACGTCGGAGGGACATCTCCCAGGGATAGACCTGCCCTTGGCTGATCTAGAGTCTAGGTCGGAATTGTAGTAAAGCTCCGCGCCCAGTTTCATGAGAGTGGTTCTCTCTAGTGTTCAGTAGAGCAAGTCTCTGAACTCGTGATTGGTCCTACAAGAGCATTCCATGTGAGATGTCAGAAGGACATCTCCTAAAAATATGTTGAACATGGCAATTCCTGAGTTTAGTCATGGGATAAATATTTTTAAATTTGTTGAATAGTTTTCGCAGAATTTTAGGCAAGAAATACAAGAGATCAGTATTTACATTTTGAATTTAGACAAGAGCTAGTAAAGGGGAACACAATGTTTTAAATTTTGACAAGCATCTAGCGTAGAATTTAAGCCGTGTGTAGTTGGTAAAAATGTTGAAAAATTGTTATTATTGCAGGTTCCTTGAAGGGTGACGCACTTCAAGGTGAGACGTCAGAGTGACATCTCCTAGGAAAAAGTTGCTCGTGGCAACTCCTGAGTTTAGTCAAAAGAAACACGAGTATTTTAAATTTTGATCAATTATCGCAAGACTTGCGCCAAAAATGGCATGAACAGTTACCGCAGATTTAAATCCAAAGGAGGCAAACAACCGGTATTAACATTTTGAAATTAGCTCGGACATCTGTAAGGAATGGGTTAGTAGGTGAGTGCCGCAATGCACCATGCTGCAACAGGGTCACTCCCACATCTGTACTACAGGAGAGAAAAAAGACGGTTAGGTCATTCAAAATGTACAGATGGGTCAATTTAAAGGTGAGATGCTGGAGGGGCAGGTGCATTAAGTGCACTATTGTCATATTTCAATATGAGATGCCAGATGGAGATCTCTAAGATATACATA
>SDVV010041169.1:0-10463 GCA_016164225.1 Gammarus roeselii | reverse complement strand
ATCATATACAGTTCTCTGCCTGTCTTTCATCACCCATCATCTTTGCATCATATACAGCTCTCTGCCTGCCTCTCACCACCCATCATCTCTGCATCTTACACAACTCTCTGCCTGCCTCTCACCACCCATCATCTCTACATCTTATACAGCTCTTTGCCTGCCTTTCATCACCCATCATCTTTGCACCATATACAACTCTCTGCCTGCCTCTCACCACGCATCATCTCTGCATCTTATACAGCTCTCTGCCTGCATTTCATCACCCATCATCTTTGCATCATATACACCTCTCTGCCTGCCTCTCACCACCCATCATCTCTGCATCATATACACCTCTCTGCCTGCCTTTCATTACCCATCACCTCTGCATCTTATACAGCTCTCTGCCTACCTTTCATTACCCATCATCTCTGCATCTTATACAGCTCTCTGCCAGCCTCTCACCACCCATCATCTCTGCATCATATACAGCTCTCTGCCTGCCTCTCACCACCCATCATCTCTGCATCTTATACAGCTCTCTGCCTGACGTCATTCTATTTCTGCCAGCCTAGCATTTTCCTCCATTTTATGTCCCCACTATCACTTGGCATCAGTTCCCACAGCCTCGTCTACACCATTCTACCTTATCTGCCCATGCACCTGTTTAGTTCTCGCATGCCTTTTACACTACAAGTTCCCCTGGCTCCCATGGTTCGTGGCTTCTCTACCTGACCGGTCAAATCTACACTGTCATATCTCTTCAACCCACGCATAACTCCACAAACTTTTCGACTTGTTTACTACTCTTCTCATATCCTAGTCTCCCTTCATTCCCTGTTTTCGCTCCTGCCTGCCTGCCCCTCTACCTGTTTTGTAGCTCCCTCCCTCCCCGAATCCCAAAGCCCCTCTCCTCCTTTCTACACCTCCAGCCGACCGCAACTATGCGCACCTCCCGATGCCATCTCTCGACTTCGGCTACACGACGCACTCGTTCGAACGATCTCAAAGGAATTCTTGATGACCTCAGTGCAAAATAGGAAGGGTGAATACAGAATTGCTTCCTTCTCTTGGTCCGCTTGCACGTATGATGTGTGCATCAATATAGTAATCGTGAAAGGGTGAATAAATTGGCATGGTATCGTTGAGTCCAAACTCCAGCCCCAAACTATTCATCGTGTGATGTGATGCATGCAAGAGATGGGTCATCCAGAACCTATTTAGAAATAGGACACCGATCTTTGACCAAAACTCTTCATCGTGTTATGTTCATGCATTTAGTTGCCACCGGAGGCCCGAGGTTGTTCCTAAGATGTAGGATAGCTATTGTGATGCCACTTAAGTTCCTCTAAAAATGCCCAACATCTTCCCTGTAAATAACTGAAACGTAATATTCACAAGCCCCTAAGAATGGTGCAAGGGACGTTCCAAAATCGTCATGCACAGGACGGACTCCATCATCGGTGGGACAGCCATACGAGTGAGTGGAGCTCGTCGTACTTTCTCACTCTTGTTATTCTTATGTTATTTGTTATAGACACAGCTAAAACATTCCATACGATTATTGGATGCCTATATGACATAACTGTACTTATATTCTAGATTTAATTCATTATGTGTCGGTAACCGGTCAACGTGTGTCGCTAGCTGCTGCGGCTGACCCTCTCAACATCTGCAGCCGATACCTCCTGGCATGCGGTGGCATTTCGCTGCCAGTGTGCCTCCTTCATTCATTGCCCTGAAGCAGGGCGTGAGAGAACGCTGGCCTTGCGCTGCTGTTCTTGACTGATAAGCGCACTCTCGTGACAAGGGTTATCGCATCTCATGCCACTACTCCAGCATCCCTTATCACCGTATGGTTCTTCCTTGACATGGCGGCTACGCCCATAAGGGGAACATAGGATGACTGCCGTTAATGAACACATCGAGCGATCAAAGGCTAGACGTGAAGCTTTGTGGCTTTGTGGGAGATATTTAAATGTAGGCAAACTTAATAATACGTCAATATCCTGTAAATATTACTTCTATTGTCACTGTGACGAGAACATCCTTTGATTAGTTCATAGCATACTGTTTTGACACCTATGATCTCAGATGGCCTGATGGCCGGCATCGTGTAATGCCAGAAACATTAATAATGCGAGGCCCTTGTACTCCACGTGCTTGGAGCTCAGATGAAATACTCAAAGAATACACCGCAAGTTTGATCAAGCTATTGCCACCTGTATTACAGAGGGCAAGGAAGTTCTGTTACAGATCGAACAAAGAAACAGCAACATCACTCATTTTATGGATTGTGGTTGATGTTTCTGAATGTATTGCAGATTAAGTAACGAAGTTAGCTGATGTTAAATATTGACGATCGGGCACGGAAAGCTAGTCACTGAATGGTGTTTGTGTCGCAATCCTCGGCGACCATAGCTAGTGCCCGGCATTGGTATGATTGCTCGCTTGAACACGATGTCCCCCAATGACACCGGTCAGCATTGGTTTAACCAGGAATGGAACTGAGACAAGTTCAGATCGACACCGTGGGTCGGTGGTTTTCTGTTCAGGTGCTGATTGAGTTGTTTCGAGTATCATAGTTAAATGCTCCCGTGGGTCGGTGGTTTTCTGTTCAGGTGCTGATTGAGTTGTTTCGAGTATCATAGTTAAATGCTCCCGTGGGTCGGTGGTTTTCTGTTCAGGTGCTGATTGAGTTGTTTCGAGTATCATAGTTAAATGCTCCCGTGGGTCGGTGGTTTTCTGTTCAGGTGCTGATTGAGTTGTTTCGAGTATCATAGTTAAATGCTCCCGTGGGTCGGTGGTTTTCTGTTCAGGTGCTGATTGAGTTGTTTCGAGTATCATAGTTAAATGCTCCCGTGGGTCGGTGGTTTTCTGTTCAGGTGCTGATTGAGTTGTTTCGAGTATCATAGTTAAATGCTCCCGTGGGTCGGTGGTTTTCTGTTCAGGTGCTGATTGAGTTGTTTCGAGTATCATAGTTAAATGCTCCCGTGGGTCGGTGGTTTTCTGTTCAGGTGCTGATTGAGTTGTTTCGAGTATCATAGTTAAATGCTCCCGTGGGTCGGTGGTTTTCTGTTCAGGTGCTGATTGAGTTGTTTCGAGTATCATAGTTAAATGCTCCCGTGGGTCGGTGGTTTTCTGTTCAGGTGCTGATTGAGTTGTTTCGAGTATCATAGTTAAATGCTCTTTCCTTCAACAACCTTCCCTTTCTTGATCTTATGTTACATATATTACACAGAATCATGATGCTCTCGTAGACGTTCTACACCAGAACTATTTTTCCTACTATCAAGAGGCAACTCATTTAGAGCCAAGAGGCCTTTTGTTACCTTCATAAAGTAGTAAACACTTGTAAACACGGACTGTGGCTTGCACTGACTGGTCTGTCCCGAGTGTATGGAGTGTACACGGAGTGTGGTGTTCACGACTGTGATATGGCCTCAGTATGCGGCGCTGTCTGTCGTGGGCGTGATGTTCACTGACTGTGATGTGCACTAACCGTGGTGTACACTGAATGTGGTGTTTTAACTGTGATGTGCACTAAGTGGGACATGCACTGACTGAGATGTGCAGCGTGCGCTGAGTGAGGTGTGTACCTAGTGTGCAGCGAGGTGTAGAGAATACTGACCGTGGTGTGCACTGAGTGTGGTGAGCCATGTGTGTGATGTGCTCTAAGTGTTGTTAGTACAGGCCCTGCTGTGCACCGAGTCTGGTGAGTACTGACCGTGGTGTGCACTGAGGGTGGTGAGCCATGTGTGTGGTGTGCTCTAAGTGTTGTTAGTACTGGCCTTGCTGAGCACCGAGTCTGGTGAGTACTGACCGTGGTGTGCACTGAAGGTGATGTGCTCTGTCAGTGGTGAGCACGAACTATTGTGACCCTTGGATGTGGTGAACCTTGAGTGCGGTGTTCACTGAGTGGATGAAACCTGAGTGTAGTAAGCACCGAGTGAGGTGAACACTGAGTGCAATGTACACCGAGCGTGGTGAGCAGTGTGTGGTGAGCAGTGTGTAGTGAGGAGTGTGTGGTGAGCAGTGTGTGGTGAGCAGTGTGTGGTGAGCAGTGTGTGGGGAGCAGTGTGTGGTGAGCAGTGTGTGGTGAGCAGTGTATGGTGAGCAGTGTGTGGTGAGCAGTGTGTGGTGAGCAGTGTTTGGTGAGCAGTGTGTGGGGAGCAGTGTTTGGTGAGCAGTGTGTGGGGAGCAGCGTGTGGTATGCACTGAGCGTGGTGAGCAATGTGTGGTGAGCACTGTTTGGTGAGCAGTGTGTGGTGAGCAGTGTGGGGTGAGCAGTGTGTGGTGAGCAGTGTGTGGTGAGCAGTGTGTGGTGAGCAGTATGTGGGGACAGTGTGTGGTGAGCAGTGTGTGGTGAGCAGTATGTGGTGAGCAGTGTGTGGTGAGCAGTGTGTGGTGAGCAGTGTGTGGTGAGCAGTATGTGGTGAGAAGTGTGTGGTGAGCAGTGTGTGATGAGCAGTGCTTGGTGAGCAGCAGTGTGTGGTGATCAGTGTATAGTGAGCAGTGTGTGGCGAGCAGTGTGTGGTGAGCAGTGTGTGATGAGCAGTGTGTGGTGAGCAGTGTGTGGTGAGCAGTGTGTGATGAGCAGTGTGTGGTGAACAGTGTGTGGTGAGCAGTGTGTGGTGAGCAGTGTATTGTGAGCAGTGTATGGTGAGCAGTGTGTGATGAGCATGGTGTGGTGAGCAGTGTGTGGTGTGCACTGAGTGGGATGAATACTGACCGTGGTGTGCACTGCTTGATGTGTCCTCTGGCTATTGTGTGCACAGAGTGTGGTGAACATTGTTTTGTGTTATGCACTAGGTGTAGTGAACATGGTTTATGTTGTGCACCAAGTGTGGTAATCGTTGTTTGTGCTGTGCACTAAGTGTGGTGAGCAGTGGGTGTGAAGTGCATCGTGTGTGGTGTGCTCTTACTGTGGTGCGTACAGACAGTGGTTTGCACTGACTGCAGTGTGCACTACTTGTGGTGTGAATCGAGTGTGGTGTGTAGACGGTGGGGTGTGAACAGACTGAGGTGTGCACTGACTGTGGTGTGCACTGACTGTAGTGTGCACTGACTGCAGTGTGCAGTGACTGTAAAGTTCAACACTTGTGGTGGGCACCGATTGTGGTATACCCTGATAGTGGTGGGCACAGATTGTGGTGTACACTGACTGAGGTGAGCAATGAGTGTCATGTGAACAGTGTGGTGTGCAGTGCCGTAGGTGTGGGAATTCCACTGTCTTCGTCGCCGCCCGTTCACGGAAGAAAACTTTCTAATACACGCTGCAATCTTATCAGGGCGCGGGGCGCCACTTCGTGAACACGACCTCCCCAACCGCATACCACAACACAGCCCAACAACACTGCGTCCTAGAGAGTTTCACAAGTTTTTCTGATGTCTTGCAGTTACCAATGAATTAATGGTTATCATAACCTAGTGGGAATGTCGCAAGAAAACGTAAGACAAGATGTGTGTCCAGGGAAATAGTTCCGGGGTTGAACACGGGCTGTCTGCTACACAAACAACCTTCTCGGCTATGAGGCAGCCAGACCACCTTCGCTGTTGCTGTCGCTGATGCCATGCCTGTTGTTGTTGTTGCTGCTGCACGGCTGCCCGGGCATTTAATCCTGCTGGAATGTGGCTGTTTTTTAAATGACTGTCGTCTTTAGTGTACTCACGATTCCTTGTGGTGGAAATTAAAGAAACTTTTGCCGGTTGTGGTTGTTGGGAGTGGGGGGGGGGTGTCATCACATGGCAATTGTTTGCACCTTTTGCATCACCCCTGTTCACTCCCGCTGGACAAAACCGAATCATCCACGCAACACAAACTCATTCATTTCCCTTTGTTGGCCCGTCATTAATCAGTATCTTCCACACTTGTCTCTCAGGCTGTGCGGTATCCAAGTTCACCATGATCACCCAGTAACTATCCTCCAACCTACCCCATCTTGCGCCCAACCAATCAGTTGTCGCCCTACAAAACTCCCTCTCACCTCCCACCCGCATCACCCAGGTCCGGCACAACTCACCATCCATCTTGCTGGCATTCCTTGTTCTGGTGACGCGCTCGTATCCTGCTGACATCCTTGTAACGGTGACGTGCTGTATCCTATTGAAATCCTTGTGATGGTGACGTGCTCTATCTTACTGACATCCTTGTAATGGTGACGTGCTGTATCCTACTGACATCCATGTACTGGTGGCGTACTCTTATCCTACTGAGATCCTTGTGATGGTGACGTGCTGTATCCTGCTGACATCCTTGTAACGGTGACGTGCTGTATCCTACTGACATCCTTGAAATGGAGACGTGCTCTATCCTGTCATCTCTGTAATGATGACGTGCTCTTATTTTACTGGCGTCTATTATGATGGTGGCATACTTTTACTTCTATGGTATCCCTTGAAGTGTTGATATACTGCCAATCCTGCTGGCATGCCATGTAATTGTTGTTTTTACTCTGAAGGCCTACATTATAATGGTGGCATATTCCAATCCTGCTGGAATCCATTGGAACGGTGGCACACTCTTAACCAGCTCGCATCTGTGGAAATGGTGGCAAATTCTCATCCTACAAGCATCCCTTAATTGTAATGGTAACGTACTCATATCCTGCTGGCATCCTTGTAATAGTGGTATACTTTGATCCTGCTTGTATCCGTTGTAATGGTGACGTACTCAAATCCTGCTGGTATCCCCTGTAATGGTGACGTGCTCTTATTCTACTATCATCCCTCGTAATATTGACGTGCTCAAATCTGGCATCCTTCCTATCCTGCTGGCATCCCTCCCATCCTGCTGGTATCCCTCCTATCCTGCTGGCATTACTCCTATCCTGCTGGCATCCCTCCTATCTTGCTGGCATCCCTCCTATCCTGCTGGCATCCCTCCTATCCTGCTGGCATCCCTCCTATCCTGCTGGCATCCCTCCTATCCTGCTGGTATCCCTCCTATACTGCTGGTATCCCTCCTATCCTGCTGGCATTCCTCCTATCCTGCTTTCATCCCTCCTATCCTGCTGGCATCCCTCCTATCCTGCTGGCATCCCTCCTATCCTGCTGGCATCCCTCGTGCTTGTGATGCCCTAGTTGGAATGACGGCGGTGGACTCCAACACGAGAATACTTTAAATAAATCCTGATTTACATGAATTATACAGGACAGGCTGATACCGGAGGAGTGTAAGGCCATGACTGATTCTATTACTTTAATTTGTGCATTACAAACCAAAAATATGTACGCAATATTTGCATTTCGGGCATCCACCACACGCTTCCAGGCATGTCCTGTTCCCTCATCAAATCCACACTCAGTCGCGTTGCTAATTATCGTGCGATGGCTTTTTTTACTTACATTTGACCATTCCCGGTAAGCTTGTGTACCACACGAAACTAACACACATACATTTTTTACTCTCTATTTAGCCAAATTTAGAGCGTCGATTGATGTTTTAGTTTAGCAGTCTTGTATGATATCATATAACTTATGACGTATCTCCACCCTAACGAGTGAAATTGCCCTGTGCACCGTTTATCATTCATATAGAGCATTGCCTCCCACAACCAACTGCGACATTTCTATTTTTTTTACCAGATTCAGCCCGTCTTGTGTGAAGTGCCTCCAGCTCTAATTCTATCAAGGGCACGCCTTTCTTTAGCAGACCGTCTAGGTTGGTTTACATATTTTTTATTGGCAGTTGTAAATCAATTTATATTTCGGTTGTATCAGGCCCCGGTGTCATGTTTCCTCAGCAAATTCATCCTGTTCATTCACTGACTCAGCGCCACTTTAATTCGCTCATTGCTTCCTTCCTCCCATTACAGACTCTTTCAGTGGACTCTCTTTCAAATACTCATCGAGCTATCTATTTCCCTACCGCTTGTCGGCACGAGTTGAGTTTTCCTGTTTCCAACATGTCATGTCCAGATGACACCAAAATTAGATACGTATACCTTATATAGTTTAAAGTCAGTTCCACCGCGAACAGTCGCTTCAAGTCACTTGGACATTCTCTTAAACTTAATATCTGTACACGGTCTCTCACCTGTAACATGGTTATATTAACAGTTGTTTCAGAACACCTTTATCATTCTTACCTTTGATTATTGTGCTCGTTTTCGGTAACCTAAAATCTACCGTTTAAAGATGGTTCAGTGTCAATATCCGCCTGTGAAGTGCAACGATACTTAACTTAATCTTTATTTAACACTATCTGATGTTGTGTATTGTCCATATTTTGTTACTCCGACGCTCGTTCAGCTTGTCCATTAGAACTGGAATAGTAAACGGATGAACGAGAACATGTTCAATTCCTTTCTATGATAAGTAATTTAGAAACACTTGAGACGTGAACGATCTGCTGTTATCTGAAGCGATGAATGGCAGAACACCATATCGAGAGAATACTGTGTCCAGCACCTCTATTGTAACATCGGCAATGACATTTTAGTCTACTTCTGTCTGGATGTATCGAGTTGAAGCCCATACTACCACTTGAACAACTTGGCTTCGAAGAAAAGGTCAATGTACAATCTTGAGCATTTGTGCAGTGGTCTCAGCCCTTCACTCTTCCAAGTTTCTTTGTAGTCTGGTCTTTGCTGAGCATGCGTTGATAGCTGATGTTTGGGTGTCAAACATATAAAGGAGCAATACTCTTTGTGATCAATTTACCGGGATGATCGACTTGCAATTGTTTCAAAACACTTCGACTGTAACATGTATGGATTTCTACTCTGCTTCCATACATAATGCAATTGTTGTACAATTTTAGTTGATCTTTCATGCCCTCAAAAGTTTGATGGCCTCCTTTACCGTGGAAAAAAAAAGTCTGTCGTTTAGCCTGACTTGGTTAAGTAATTTAGCCTTCTCGGTCTTGTTAATTATTTTTTGTACGAAGCTTTATTCGATTGAAATTCTTTCAACAGCAGTACAACCCCGTTTGGCTAAAGGTTATCGTGTGAGGCAATTACTTATGTAGTTCGATTGACAGGTATTGTGCGTGATTAAATAATTGTAATGGATAAGTGACAGGTTCCATCTCTACAGTCTTGCACTGCAATTAATTCGCATACGTTTTCACTCTCCAAGAGTTTCAATAGAGGCCTGGGACCGGCTCGTAAGTGAAACTTACTGCCTAGTCAATATTCCCTCAACCTTTCGTAAAAATAAATGCTAGTGCATCTGTGTCACAGAGGCATAATCTTTTTGGGTTGCAAGAAGTTTTTTGACCCTCACTGCAGCTGATATTTCTTTTAATTGTGATATGCTCTAATCCTGCAGGTATTCCTTGCAATAATGTCATACTTTCACCCTACTGATATTCCTTGCAATGGTGACGTATTCCTATCCATATGGCATCCCGTGAAATAGTGTAAAGCCCTCATCCTGTTGGCACCCCTTGTAATAGTAATGCTCTCTCATGCTACTGGCATTGCATACAATGGTGGCATGGTCTTATGTTATCCTGCAGCCTTCTCTTGTAATGCTAGCATACTCATACATTGCGAACGCCCCTGTTATGTTAGAGGTTTCAAGGTTGCAATGATTGGGTAAAGCAAGGTAGGAATGATCAAACATTGGTTTTATAAAAGTCTTTTTGTATAAAAAAGTAACAAGACAAAAGTTACTCTATCAATAGAGTACTGAATATAGATTTGTAATAACGGACACAAAGTAACAAAAGTGTAAATGAACATCAAAAGAAATGTATTAAGTGTAAGACGAGCGTAGAGTAGAGTAGGGGCCTACGCCCGAAGGCTTCAGCTGTTGGAGTGGTATCTGTCCGATGGCTGTGGCCGATGGCAAGTGTCTGTTCTCTGCCCTCTTTCGTTCGGGGCTGCGCCCTCAATAATGTGGGAGGGCTGTTCATGAGTATGAAGGGATCCTCCAATAAGGGAGACCATTCACCTTTTTGGGTCATCTAAGAGGCGGGGCATCCTACTACCCCAATCTCATTGGTAAATATACAACAAAATCCGTTAAGTAATATACAGGCTCCTCCCATCTATTGTTTACTATATATGATACCCCTGAGCTAAACAGTGATATGGGATCTAGTCCCCCCTATTGCTGACACGGAGTTTTACAAGGTGCGCAAATGGTCCTCAACTCGTCAATGTCTCCTACGTTACACGATCCGCGAGGGTCCATCTGTTTCTTTTTAAACAAACATCGGAGGGGAATTAAAAATATGCAAGGCAAGGGATTTCTTCGTGAAACTTAAGCTAAAGGGTAACAGGCCTAAGGCCTACACTGTTTCTAGGACACACACTACGCACCTCTCGATGGTAATGTTCGGTTAGCCAAGATTTATAAAATATGTGCCAGCGGAGGCCGATCATAACACCCCCTTTCCTTTATTTGAATGAATGTGTCCTCACATCCAAGCTCTGTGTTTGCAAGTTTTGACATAGTGCTACCTCGACCCGGGGTCGTTCCATGCAGGAAGGCAGGCTGCGTGGAGTTTTTAGACATGATTGTATGTAATACAG
>SDVV010041168.1:0-10463 GCA_016164225.1 Gammarus roeselii | reverse complement strand
TGCTATTTGCTGATGATACGGCCCTGGTTGCGGATTCGGAGGAGAAGCTATGTAGGCTAGTGTCTGAGTTTGGTAGAGTGTGTGAGAGGAGGAAGCTTCGAGTGAACGTCGGTAAGAGTAAAGTAATGAGCTGCTCGAGGAGTGTCGATGCGGGCAAAATTAGTGTCACCCTAAATGGAGAGCTCTTGGAGGAAGTTCAGTGTTTCAAGTATCTGGGCTCCCATGTGGAGAAAACTGAACTAGTGGAAACTGAAGTGAAGGCGCGAGTGAAGGAGAGATGTAAAGTGTTGGGTGCACTAAAGAGTGTAATGAGCTGTAGGACGTTGGGGATGGAAGCAAAGAGAGGGCTGTATGAGGGTGTTGTTGTCCCAACTATGCTCTACGGAGCTGAGGCTTGGGGGGTGAGAGCAGAGGAGAGAAGGTTGAATGTAATCGAGATGAAATGTTTGAGGAACATGACTGGAGTAACGATGAGAGACCGGATCACCAACGACGTGGTTCGAAACAGAACAGGGATGATGAAGAAGTTGGAGGACAGAGTGGATTTGCGTGTTCTGAGATGGTTCGGGCACATGGAGAGGATGGATGAAGGGAGATTGGTGAAAAGGGCGATGAATGCTGAGGCGAGTGGTCGCAGGCCTAGAGGTAGACCGAAGTTTGGGTGGATGGATGGTGTGAAGCAGGCGTTGGTAAGGAGAGACATGAATGTGGAGTTGGCGAGAGAGCGTGCAATGAACAGGCGTGAGTGGAGATTGGTTGATTTTGACGCTGCTCTTATGTGCTTTTCCGCCCTTGGCACACCGATGTCAGGATGATCATGGGTGGGGGGGGCCCGGCCATTATGACTCGGCGGGGGTAAACCAGTGAAAACTGTCTGGCCCTGCTGCTGACGACGGATCCACGGACTGCACTCGTGACCCAGAGTGTAAGTTGAGGGGCTACCGGCCGGACCCTTTAGCACTAAAGGGCTAAGTTGTGTGAGTGTGAGCGTATGAGGGTGTGAGGTGCGCCTTGCCGTCAGCCACCCCCCTTTCTGAAGGATGCGGCCTAGTGTCTGTATCTATGCATCTGTATTTCACATGCATACATTTATCTGTGTATGAGTTTTACAGCGTTGGGAGGGAAGAACTGAGGTTCCAGGATGTAGAGGAGCCTCAAGAGGGTCCCACAGTTTCTCAAGAGGGTTCCAAAGGGTCTTAAGGGTGTCCCAAAGGGCCCCAGAAGGGTCCAAGTGGGTCCCCCCAAATCCTCCTGGTCTTCCGAGTCCCCCGGGTTCCTGAAACTTTGAGTCCCGGGAGTCCCACGAGTAACCCCCATTCTCCGGGTCCCCTAGTCTCAACCAACCTCGATAAATAATAAGCGATGCAAAATTTATCACCATGAAAAAAAGACCGAGATAAATAATAGAGCCCAAGAAAGAAGAAACAATGAATTATTAAAATAAAGTGTTAATGATCTATAAAATGAATAATCATCCATCCGCCAGATAAAATACTAGTCTCCGAAATTTTTTCTAGCCATCGGCGGGAACATGAACGTGCATCATTTGTCCCATAGAACTAGCAAGTCTTATGAGTAGCAAAATACATTTCTCGATAAATTTGTACCCAGAATGCAGTGTGTAAAAATATACTACACGGTTAAGTTGTAGCTACCCTAAATTTTAGGTGTATTATAGAATGGAGACAGACCTGAACCTACTCATTTAATTTAGAGAGCTGGCACGTTTAATGTATAACCAGTTGCCTTACTCGATACAATTGTCTGCAGAATTTAATGTGTATCATAGAATTATGAAACTCTTTGTAAAACACCAGTATACCACGAGATATCTGGTGAATCAATGTTTTTTATTATTTAATATGATTATTATTATGTTACAACACCAAGAGAATGCCATCCGGGACTGAAAATATGCTTTGATAGAAACCGCCAAATGGGCTCTTTCCAATTCCCAATCAATAGTCACCAAGATTAGGCACACGTTTAGCACGCCCCTCCACCGACCCTTTGCCATGGTTTTCGATACAGCAACCGAAAGGACAAGCACACACTCTCCATCAGTTCTGAACGCTGTGGAACGTACAGTTTTTCGTGATTTCATACTTACAAGTTACTCCATGTTAGAACCATTCCCCCCGAAAAAATTGTGCATTTCTGTGTTATCATGAATATATAACTGTTGATTGCATATTACCAACAATTGGTTCAACTGACGATCAAAAACTACATGGCGTGTAGACCAAATGCTATAAATACTTATATACCTGCGGCTAGGATTCATACACTAGTTAATGCCAGGCTTCCTATTACCAAATATTATGTTAAATATTATTATTGCTAGGTAGAATATCCACCAGGTGTGAACGTGGCTAAAAGTATCCCAGACGCTTAGTTGCACCAATACCTTAGGCTAGGGGCAGATATAGCACCAAGTAAGAGTATCCTAATGAAGACGAGGGGATGACTGGGGGGCATCTGGAATATGTGCTTCAGGAAGAAGGTGTTTAGTTCGCTGATCTGCCAGAAGATAACGAGCTGGCAGACAGCGAGTGTCCTCATGGCCGTGTTACTGGGGTCCAGCCATCGCATCGCCGTCCACGACTCGGGCGTGAACTGTAGTACTGCTCGCTTCAGCTTGCCGGAGGTGGTGCGGATATCCCTGGTGATATTTGAAGGGAGTGTTGGATAGTGAATGACGATAGTGGATCTAATGTTCTGGGTAAGTCCCGGAATAGATGTGAAAATTCAAATTTACTGTTACACTCCAATTAACAACCATCATCACTGGAACTAAATTTTTTTCTTCGATACTGCAGTCGAAGTTAAACCATCACCTAAACTTGTATAAAATTACAGTGAGTGTAATAGCTCCAGTCGTAGGTTTGGTTTGAAACTGGACAACATTAGCGTGAGAAGGCAGATTAATATAAAAAAAACTAGGTTACTAGTGTATTGCAATCAAATTTCTCGTTACAATTACTAATAGTAGTATTAACAAGATATTTAGCCGTTAGGGCGACATTCGCGCTTGAACAGTGAAGCTCAAAAATAGTAGCCTCGTTGTAACACCCTGGATTAGAGTGCCATCGCTTTCAAGTGCACTGGGGTCCATATCCTTTCGGCACCGGACGTTAAACCAGCAGCTAGTGCTGCACAAAGTCTTCGACAAGTAATTATCCGTCTCCGGGATAGCCTCGTGTCACGGCACTACAGTTTATAGGAAGAGGTCACAAAAGTGTTCAACAGAAAATAAGCAAAGAAATAGTGGTCCTCTGAGGGAACTCAGTAAGCATTAGGCGAAGTGTATTAGGAAGGTCCAGGAACCGGCTTCTGGGGAAGAGGTGTGTCGACATTTCGTCCAGGTTGGGCACAGCTAAGACATGAGCAATTGTAAGAGGGACTAATCAGTCCAGGCTGAATAGGGTGGCGACGCCTCCATTAGATGTCAATGCGTTAGTCTACTGTGTCAACGTCTCAATCGGCATAGAATTGCCTCAGCCCGAGGAGTTCGGCTGCTTGAAGAGACCTAGAGTGTAGGTTCGTCTTTGATTGTGCGCAATTAATTTCTCATATGAACATCGGACAACTCCAGGTTCCATTTATTTCGCACAACACTTTTACTAGCTACTTAAAAGTCTTTGTATGGAAGTGGACGCTGTTAAGCTAGGTCAGCCGCCGATGCAGCTTTTCGCGCCGCCGCTTCTTCAGACTCCTCAATGCTCACAACCCCGCCCACAGTGACCAGTAACCCAGCCCATACGAACGTTCTTGTTCATAGAGGATAAACGTACAAGCCAGTGTAAGATTGCTAAAACGATAGGGTGGTAATTGTTGGAGGTCTCCATGGTTTGAAGTGTGCTAAGCAAATCTCTCAAGATTGAGTAGTAGTAGTTTCTTCTGTTTTCCACCGGAGCCTCAACGCAAAGTTAATGAATGTTCCCCCGTAGGGCACGAAGATCCGTAGATTCTCTACAGCTTCGTGCGCGAAGTTCAGTTACAGTTCAAAATTAATACACAGGGAAGACAGCGAGTTCAGAAACAGAGATGATTCAAACCTCATTAGTTTCACACGATTTCGTATAGTCCGGTATGTTTTCCGAAAGCGATCCGTTTTTTCCGGTATTCTGTTTCTGTGAGCAGGCGTTGTAGGTTGCACGGGGGGCTTAAGAAGGCTCGTCGGGCTGCTGCGAGTGCATCACAATCCACAAGTAAGTGTTTCACACTGATTGCCACTTGGTGGCAACAGGGGCATGGTGGTGCGTCCGGTCCCATGTCTACGTCCATTAGATGATTGTGGGTTATCCACGTGTGTCCCGTGAAATAAACGGGTAATGAACACTTGGTCTCCCTTATTAGAAAACCAGGTGTCCCACTCTCCCACGGATGGTTCAACTGCAAGCATTTTTTGTCCACTCTGTTGCCAAGAGTCGTTCCATTGTGATGTTATACATGAGTTGATGACTGGGAGCCTGTTTCGGTAATGTATGGAGATGAATTGTTCTGGCTGGGTAGTCACCCGTTTAGCGAGGTAATCTCCGCGCTCGTTTCCTCTTATTCCCACGAGTCCAGGGATCCAGCAGAACTCGACCGCTTGGCCCATCTCGGACATCGTAAATAGGTCGTGTTGCATTTTTCGAAGGGCAGGGTATCAAAGTGCAGAGTTTTCAGCTGTGTGAGAACACTCAGACTGTCTGAAAATAAAACATATTTGGGGAGGCGGAGACTTTTTGTAATGGAGATGGCCAATTCGATTGCGTGCAGCTCTGCAGAAAATACAGAGGCCTCTTGGGGTAGGGTGGCCCAAGAGGCCACCCTATCCCTTCGCCTACGGCGGCAGCTCCCACTCCGTCAGATGTTTTGGAGCAGTCAGTGAATATATGGCGGTGCTCAGAGTACTGTTCATCAAGTAGTAGCGAGAATTCTCGGCGGTACGTGTTGGTTGGGGTTGTTGCTTTGGGGTACGTTCGCAAATCTAGGTTGACCAGCGGTGGGCTGATCATCCACGTTGGTGTGTTGATTTGAAGAATGTGATAGGAGAATGAAGGCTTGATTGCTTTGCGACTGATGTTCAGCAAGGTCAGTAAGTTGTCCACACATAGGGAAAAGAGTGGGCATATGTTCTTCTTAGCTGCAAAGAGGCGTTTATTGAGAATGTTGGTGACGTCACTGAGTGCTGGGCTATTGATGTAGGTCCTTGTCTTGAAATAGTACTGTAGTGAAAGTTAGTCTCTCCGGAGCAGAAGAGGAAGCTTGTTAGCAAGCACGTTCAGGGATTCGATTGGTATGGAACGGAACGCGTCGGTTGTGATACGCAGGGCGTTGTTTACGATGATGAAGAGAGAGGTTCAAGGGTGGTTTTGGCTGCTGAACCGTAAACAACTGCTCCATAGTCAAAGCGCGAGCGTATTATTGTTCTGAATAACGTCATGCCGGTGTCCATATCGGCACCAAATTTCAAGAATGTTACAGAGAGGATAAGTCCAGCTGCTTTTTTGCAGCGAGTCTCCAGGGATGCAATATGAGGTCGTCACGTGAGTTTAGGGTCCCACACAAAACCGAGGAATTTTGATTCCTCGTATACTAGCGGAGTGTTGTTTAGCGTTGGGGCTGGTTTTAGGCGTAAGCCGGGCACAAGAGTGAAGTGCATGCTTTTCGTTTTGGAGTGCAAGCATCGGAATCCGTTTAAGGAGGCCCAGTTCGCGACTAGGTTTAGACATTTCTGGACTTCCTGTGGGATTGTTAAGAGGCTAGGGTGCCTGTAGCTTATTTGTAAGTCGTCCACGTATACTGATGAGAGCAATCTTTCGTCGGGCGGGAGAATGTCTGCTATCTGGTTGATTTTTGAGTATAAAAAAAGTGACACTGAGGACGCTTCCCATGGGGGACGCCCATTTCTCGCGGATAGAAGGGATACAGGGTGTCGCCGATCTTAACCCTGCAGGTGCGATTTTGCAAAAATTGGTGGATATAACGAGGTAAGTGGCCTCTCAGCTCTTTGCGGTAGTATTGTATGCTTCGGGCCGCCCTGCTGCTGACAACGGATCCTGGAACCGAACTCATGACCCAGAAAGTGTGTGTTGCGGGGACTGGGGACTGCTTCACACGGGATGGGGTCCGACATGATAAGTGGCAGCCCAAGATCCGTATTTAGAAGCTCAATGCGCTGTAAGGAGCTCGAGAAGGGAGCCTGATTGGGAGAGAGCTGTCAGATTGTGGTATATGTAGAGGAAGTGGGGCGAGGGCAAATATGGCATTAAAATTGGAGGTCAATTTATTCCAGCGGCAAGGCAAGACTAAGCTCACCAGTTTCACTAAGTAGGCTGACCATAGGGGAGGAGCGGAAAGGGCGGCATTGCGAACTGGTTTTCTTGTTAAAAATTTATGATTTTGCGAGCCATAGACAACGATCCCTTAGTCTAGTTTGGACAGGATGATAGCGCGGTAAAGGCGCAATGATTTGAGCCTCATTACCACCGGAACCTCAACATGAGTCATAACAGGTTCCCCAGTAGGTCGCGATCAAACGGCGCAATGATGTTGTCCTGTCTGCACCCCAGGTGAAGTGTAATGCAATACGAAGAATTGTAGATCAATGCGAGGAGCCTATCTTTAGCTGCGGCACGTGGTACTTCCAGGTTAGTTTTTGATCGAATTTTAGTTCTAGCAGGCGGACTGTAGGTAGGAAAGGGATTATTGCTCCATAGAGTCTGAGGTCTGGTTCATGCATGTGCGGGACCGATGGATATGAAGTGCACATGTTTTGATTTGGGAGATTGTAAAGCCTCGAGATTTCGTCCAAGCAACCATCTGAACAATTGCACTCTGACATTGGAGTTGGGGTATGACTGGTGCCGATGCGTATATCATGAAGTCACCAACAGATATCGAGAGAACCATTTACGGAGGGAGGGACTGCTCCCGTGATCACATTAATTGCAATCGCGATTAGAGTAGAAGAAAGGATGAGTGGTACCCCTTCATCTTGGGTATGCATAATTGGAATGGGATGGCCGATTTTGTTCCGGAAGACTCGGCCGGGACAAGTTCAGATTAAAAAATGCTAAGTGACCTCCGAGTACCATCTGATGGATCTCTCGGAGAATGCCATTTGGCCATGTTTGTATCGTGTGATTTCTGAAGGTCAAAGAAACCCGGCAGTGTGTTGCTTGCGGTCCAAGTCACCCTGGAGATCACAACGCGTAATAATGCGTCCTTCGCTGATCGCATCGTTCTAACCCCGAATTGTAATGGGGAGAGCAGCGAGTTTGCTTCTAGGTGTCAGGTCAGTCGGGCATTCACTATCTTCTCCTAAATTTTCGCTACACACGAGGCGAGGGCTATAGGGTGATAGCTGGACAATTCATCAGTAGGCTTGCTAGGTTTTAGGAAAGACAGAACCACTGTCTTCCTCCACCGATGGGGATAAGATTGGGTAGACCAGTCTGTGTTGTTAATGGATGCAGGTAGGAAATTAGATTTTCGCCGGGTGCAGAGGGGTTGGAGGCGCGAATTGCATCGAGGATTTTGCGTAGGGATTGGTACATTGTAGGGTAGAAGATGATTTGTGGAGAAGTCCAGATCATTTTATTCCGCAATACTTCTTGTGTTATGGAAAGTAGGCCATATCCAGAATCTGAGCTAACGGAGACGAGTGCTGCAAAGAGTTCAGACGCTTTCTGCGGGTCCCATCCACCCTTAGGGTTGGGGGAGGATGAGAACAGTACTTTTCCGTTAACGGGACCACACCTTAGACATGAGTGAGTTTATATTTATGGATAATACGAAGTTCTCCCATGAATATTTTCGAGATAGGTAGTAGCTATGTATTTTGTGCTTTTGCTGTTTCTCGCCTAAACGTAATTTTATCTGCTTGGCTCGGCATTTTGGTGCGCTGGTATCGATGGAATGCACGCTTCCGTTCTCATTGTCTTTTTGCCATTTCGCAAAGGTCATTCCACCAGGGTGTCTTTACTTTACGCGGTGTTCCCTTGGTTTCAGGGATGCTGCGGTTTGCAGCGTGAAGGAGGGCATAATAAAAGTTTTCCACCATCTCATCACAGGATATATCCTGAGGTGGGAGAGGTGTTGTTGTGTAAGGGGTAAACGGTTGCTAGGTAACCTTACGCATTATGTGTCGGCGAGCGGTAGAAGTGTTTTCAGGATGTGGAGTAAAGATAGTAAGTCGTCAATCTCGTAGGGCTCTTCCAGTACTTGCCAGGCAAGGTCTAAGGAGCAAAAGGATAAGTCAATAACCGAGAACGAGGTTGTCTGAGTATGAGTAGTAGTAGTAGTTGCTTCCATTTTCCACCGGAGTCGCAACGCGAAGTGAATGCAGACTCTTCCGTAGGGCATGTCTGAGTATGAATGTGCGTCGGTTCTCCAGTATTAAGAGCGTAATATCGGAAGATAGAATGCTTCGACGTGTGAAATGCTTCACCTACAAGGAGGTAGGGTGCAGGAAGTTGAACAATGAGTAATGCGCATAAAAGAAGTTCATTGGTAGAAATAAATAGGTTACAAATAGAAACGGGGCGTTTCAGGCCCACTCCGTGGGCCTGAGCTTAATGTTGTTTGTAGAGGGATTGGAGTACATGTGATTGCTTGATTCATTACTGTGGCTAGGCCTGTGCTCGGTCGAGCATCTACGAGATAAAGTGGACTTCATATCTACTAGGAAAATATGGTTTGTACAGCCCCAGGTGAGTTTCCTGGAGACAAACTACCATTGGATTATTGGTTTGGATTAACTTTAGGATTTCAGCTTAGTTAGTATGATATCCTCTACGTTCCATAGCAGGACGAAGGTATCAGGCATGGGGAGTTTGGGTTAGAGGAAGCTAAGGTTTATGCATGAGTAGATGAAGCTTTATTCAATTTTTCTTTCGTACAGTAAGTCACTCGCGGTCTGTCGGCCGAGCCGACAAGTATTGCTGGAGCTTCTATATGGCTACAAGTCAATGAACGGTCATTTCCGTTCGGATCATCATCGTCCAGATCAGAACCAGTGCGCTAAGCGCTGGTCAGTGACGAGCGAATTTCTCCGGTTAGGGACGATGATGGGGTAGTGTGCCCATCACTCAATAATGTGTTCAGCGCATTTCCTTTAGGATTTTAATCTGGAGCGGCTAAATGAGGTAGAGACGGAGGGACCCTAATGAAGGCACCCGAAAGACATTTGAGATGAGGAGTAATCTGGCTAGCTTGCGGGCTTACAAGGGAAATCTTGGTTTGGCTTGAAGAAAGGCCGGTTTGATCGTCGGTGACGGATTACGGAGTTTCATCTTGTGTAGCTTGCGAGGTGCGCACTGGGGGTGGCAGCGTTTCTTCATTTGGTGCTGCCTCCAGCAAATGCAGGTCGTTGTCCAGATTCAGGTCTGGGACTCCCATTGCGCGTCGTTCAGCAAATGAGGGATGAGGCGAGGTGGGAGTGAGGGAAGATATCTCAGATAGGATTCCGGAGTTATCGAACAGTGCCAAGGACTGTCGTCGTGGGCTTTTCAGATCTCAGGGATGGGAAAGGCGATCGTGTTGTAGGTTAAGAGGAACCCTGGTTATGGGTATCCTCGCTGTCACTGCAGCGAAGCTAGCAAGCAGGGCGGATAAATTTGGCGCGGTTACTTGTCTCTTGGCTTTGGGGTTGGGAGAGCGTTTTCTAGCTTCACCAGAGTATCTTCTTTTAGATTCTGCAATAAAAGCTGTAGCGTGATGACGCAGGATGGTCCTCTGAACAATTTGCGCAATTATCAGGTCGGTCACAATTGTGGTCATGTGCATCCTCACTGCCGTGAAAGCATGTACCTGTTCTGTTCCTTAATCGTCAGGCATCACATCCATGACCAAACTTTTGGCCGCTGTAGCAGCGTTCGAAAGTAAAGATGTAGATGCCAGTGTAGCAGCGTCGTCGTTTCACCCTGTAAATCCCGAAGACCTGTTGATCCATAATTTAGGCATGAATGTTGGTCTTTTATTATAATGGATGGTTCCTTGGATCGTGTTGAGAGTGGAGACCTCATCAACTGTCATATGAATATTATTTAGCATTTTCAGATTTTGGATGTTCATGCTCTGTTTCTCGTCTCTTACAGATACAGACACTAGGCCGCATCCCCCAGAAAGGGGGGTGGCCGACGGCAAGGCGCACCTCACACCCTCATACGCTCACACTCACACAACTTAGCCCTTTTGTGCTAAAGGGTCCGGCCGGTAGCCTCTCAACTTACACTCTGGGTCCCGAATGCACAGAGGAACCGTCGTCAGCAGCAGGGCCCGACAGTTTTCACTGGTTTATCCCCGCCGCGTCATAATGGCCGGGCCCCCCCACCCACGACCATCCCGACAGCGGGATGCCAAGGGCGGGAAAGCACATCAGAGCAGCGTCAAAATCAACCATTCACAACCATTCTCCACTCACGCCTGTTCATTGCACGCTCTCTCGCCACCTCCACATTCATGTCTCTTCT
>SDVV010041167.1:0-10464 GCA_016164225.1 Gammarus roeselii | reverse complement strand
ACTGATCAGGGTGATGCTCCTCATGTTGCCTTCACTGAGTGAGGCTATACAAGCAGTAGACTGATCAGGGTGATGCTCCTCATGTTGCCTTCACTGAGTGAGGCTATACAAGCAGTAGACTGATCAGGGTGATGCTCCTGATGTTACCTTCAGTGAGTGATGCTGCACAAGCAGTAGACTGATCAGGGTGATGCTCCTCATGTTGCCTTCAGTGAGTGATGCTATACAAGCAGTAGACTGATCAGGGTGATGTCCCTTGTTGCCTTCAATGAGTAAGGCTATACAAGCAGTAAACTGGTCAGGGTGATGCTCATCATGTTGCCTTCAGTGAGTGATGCTGTACAAGCAGTAGGCTGATCAGGATGATGCTACTCATGTTGCCTTCAGTGAGTGATGCTATACAAGCAGTAGGCAGATCAGGGTGATGCTCCTCATTGTGCCTTCAGTGAGTGATGCTATACAAGCTGTAGACTGATCAGGGTGATGTTCCTCACGTTGCCTTTACTGAGTGAGGCTATTGAAGTGGTAGACTGTTCGGCCTGATGTGTCTCATGATCCTTTCATTGAGTGACGATGCCACATCATGACAGTTCAGGCTGATGCTTTTGATGTTAACTTTGCCAATGATGTAAAGGTAACATCAATTTCGAATTTTCAAATAAATGAGCAGTTTGTATGGTGTAATCTGGTACTTAATATATTATTCATATCAAGCTCTGTTGAACATGTCTTCTACGACTGTTATGAACTCGTCTTCTCAGGCTGCAATGAACTCATCATATGAGGCTGTAATGAACTCATAATCTGAGCTGTAATGAACTCATCATATGAGAATGTGAAGAACTCATCATCTGAGGCTGTAATGAACTCATCATATGAGGCTGTAATGAACTCAACATATGAGGCTGTAATGAACTCATAATCAGAGGCTGTAATGAACTCATCATCTGAGGCTGTAATGAACTCATCATATGAGGCTGTAATGAACTCATAATCTGAGGCTGTAATGAACTCATCTACTCAGGCTGTAATGAACTCCTCATCTAAGGCGCTAATGAATTCCTCATCTTAAGCTGTAATAAACTCATCATGTAAGGCTGTAAGGCACTCATCTTCTAAGCCTGTAATACACTCATCATCTGAGGCTGTAATGAACTCATCATCTAAAGTTGTAATGCACTCATCATCCAAGGCTGTAATGAACTCATCATCTAAGGTTGTAATGAACTCATCATTTAAGGCTGTGATGAACTCAACATCTATGGCGGTAATGAACTCAACATCTAAGGCTGTAATACACTCATCATCTAGGGCTGCAATGAACTGATCATCTATGGCAGTAATGAACTCAACATCTTTGCCGGTAATGAACTCATCATCTGATGCTGTATCGAATTCATCATCTTAGGCTGTAATGCAATCATCATCTACGGCTGTAATAAACTCATCATCTAAGGTTGTAATGAACTCATCATGTAAGGCTGTAATGCGCTCACCATCTAAGGCTGTAATAAACTCATCATCAAAGGCTGCAATACACTCATCAACTAAGGCTGTAACGAACTCATCATCTAAGGCTAATGCCTCATCATCGAAGGCTGCAATGAACTCATCATCTGTGGCGGTTATGAACTCATCATCTAAGGCTGTAATGAATTCATCATCTAAGGCTGCAATGAACTCATCATCAAATGCTGAATGCACTCATCATCTAAGGCTGTAATGCACTCATCATCTGAGGCTGTAATGATTTCATCATCTAAGGCTGTAATGCACTCATCGTCTAAGGCTGCAATGCACTCATCAACTGAGGCTGTAATGAACTCATTATCTAAGGCTGTAATGAACTCATCATCTAAGGCTGTAATGAACTCATCATCTAAGGCTGTAATGAACTCATCATCTAAGGCTGTAATGAACTTATCATCTAATACTGAAATGAACTCATCATCTAAGGCTGCAATGCACTCATCATCTAAGGCTGTAATATACTAATCATCTACGGCTGAAATGAACTCGTCATCTAAGGCTGTAAAGCATTCATCACCTAAGGCTGTAATGAACTCATCATCTAAGGCTGTATTGAACTTATCATGTAAGGCTGTAATGAACTCATGTAAGGCTGTAATGAACTCATCATGTAAGGCTGTAATGGACTCATCATCTAAGGTTGTTATGAACTCATCATCTAAGGCTGTAATGAATTCATCATCCAAGGCTGTAATGCACTCATCATCTAAGGCTTTAATGCACTCAGCATCTAAGGCTGTAATGAACTCATCATCTAAGGCTGTAATGAACTCAACATGTAAGGCTGTAATACATCCATCATCTGAGGCTCTAATGAACTCATCATTCAAGGTTTTAATACACTCATCACCCAGGACTGTAATGAACTCATCCTCTAAGGCTGTAATATGCTCACTATCTGAGGCTGTAATGAACTCGTCATCTAAGGCTGTAATGAAGTCATCGTGTAAGACTGTAATGAACTCATCCTCTAAGCCTGTTATGCACTCATCATCTAAGGCTGTAATGAACTCATGTAGGGCTTTAATGAACTCTTCATGTAAAGCTGTAATGAACTCATCATCTAAGGTTGTAATGAACTAATCATCTAAGGCTGTAATTAACTCATCATATAAGGCTGTAATGCAATCATCATCTAAGGCTGTGATGAACTCATCATTTAAGGCTGTGATGAACTCATCATGTGAGGCTGTAATGCACTCATCAATCTAAGGCTGAAATAAACCCATCGTCTAAGGCTGCAATACACTCATTATCTAAGGCTGTAAGGAACGATTCATCTAAGGCTGTAATGCACCCATTATCGAAGGCTGCAATGTACTCAACATCTTTGGCGGTAATAAACTCATCATCTAAGGCTGTAATGAAGTCATCATCTAAGGCTGTTATGCACTCATCATCTAAGGCTGTAATGCACTCATCATCTGAGGCTGAAACGAACTCGTCATCTAAGGCTGTGATGCATTCATCACCTAAGGCTGTAATGAACTCATCATCTGAGGCTGTAATGAACTTATCATGTAAGGCTTTAATGAATTCATCATCTATGGCTGTAATGCAGTCATTATCTAAGGCTGTAATGAAGTCATCGTGTAAGGTTGTAATGAACTCATCATCTAAGGCTGTAATGAACTCATCATCTAAGGCTGTAATGAACTCATGTAAGGCTGTAATGAACTCATCAAGTAAGGCTGTAATAGACTCATCATCTAAGGTTGTAATGAACTCATCATCCAAGGCTGTAATGAAGTCATCATCAAAGGCTGTAATGCACTCATCATCTAAGGCTTTAATGCACTCATCATCTAAGGCTGTAATGAACTCATCATCTAAGGCTGTAATGAACTCATCATGTAAGGCTGTAATACACTCATCATCTGAGGCTCTAATGAACTCATCATTCAAGGTTTTAATACACTCATCACCTGGGACTGTAATGAACTCATCATCAAAGGCTGTAATACACTCACTATCTGAGGCTGTGATGGACTCGTCATCTAAGGCTGTAATGCACTCATCATCTAAGGCTGTAATGCACTCATCATCTTATGCTGTAATGAACTCGTCATCTAAGGCTGTACGGAACTCATCATCGAAGGCTGTAATGCACTCATCATCTAAGGCTGTAATGAAGTCATGTAAGGCTTTAATGAACTCATCATGTAAGGCTGTAATGAACTCATCATCTAAGGTTGTAATGAACTGATCATCTATGGCTGGAATGAACTCATCATCTAAGGCTGTAATGCAATCATCATCTAAGGCTGTGATAAACTCATCATCTAAGGCTGTGATGAACTTCTCATGTGAGGCTGTAATGCACCCATCATCTAAGGCTGTAATAAACTCATCATCTAAGGCTGCAATTCACTCATCATCTAAGGCTGTAAGGAACTCATCATCTAAGGCTGTAATGCACTCATCATTGAAGGCTGCAATGTACTCAACACCTTTGGCGGTAATAAACTCGTCTCGTCATCTAAGGCTGTAATGAACTCAACATCTAAGGCTGTAATGCACTCGTCATCTAAGGCTGTAAGACGCTCATCATCTAAGGCTGTAATTAACTCATTATCTAAGGCTGTAATGAACTCTTCATCTAAGGCTGCAATGCACTCATCATCTAAGGTTGTTATGAACTCAACATCTTTGACGGTAATGAACTCATCATCTGATGCTGTAATGAGCTCATCATCTAAGGCTGTAATGCACTCATCATCTAAGGCTTCAATGCACTCATCATCTAAGGCTGTAATGAACTCATCATCTAAGGCTGTAATGAAGTCATGTAAGGCTGTAATGCACTCATCATCTAAGGCTGTAATGAACTCATCATCTAAGGCTGTAATGAACTCATCATCTAAGGCTGTAATGCAATCATCATCTAAGGCTGTAATGAACTCATCATCTAAGGCTGTATTGCACTCATCATCTAAGGCTGTAATGTAGTCATGTAAGTCTTTAATGAACTCATCATGTAGGGCTGTTATGAACTCATCATCTAAGGCTGTAATGCACACCTCATCTAAAGCTGCAACGAACTAAACATCTGTGGCAGTAGTGAACGCTAAATCTAAGGCTGTAATACGCTCATCATCTGAGGCTGTAATATACTCATCATCTAAGGCTGTAATGAACTCATGTAAGGCTGTAATGAACTCATCATGTGAGGCTGTAATGAACTCATCATCTAAGGTTGTAATGAACTAATCATCTAAGGCTGTAATGAACTCATCATCTAAGGCTGTAATGCAATCATCATCTAAGGCTGTAATGAACTCACCATCTAAGGCTCTGATGAACTCATCATGTGAAGCTGTAATGCAATCATCACCTAAGGCTGTAATAAACTTATCATCTAAGGCTGCAATACACTCATCATCTAAAGCTGTAAGTAACTCCTCATCTAAGGCTGTAATGCACTCATCATCGAAGGCTTCAATGTACTCAACATCTTTGGTGGTAATAAACTCATCATCTAAGGCTGTAATGAACTCAACATCTAAGGCTGTAATGCACTCATCATCTAAGGCTGTGAGGCGCTCATCCTCTTAGGCTGTAAGGAACTCAACATCTAAGGCTGTAATACACTCATTATCTAGGGCTGCAATAAACTCATCATCTAAGGCTGTTATGCACTCATCATCTAAGGCTGTAATGCACTCATCATCTGAGGCTGTAATGAACTCATCATCTAAAGCGGTAATGAACTCATCATCCAAGGCTGTAATGAACTCATCATCTAAGTCTGTAATGAACTCTTCATCTAAGGCTGTAATGAACTCATCATCTAAGGCTGTAATGCACTCCTCATCTAAGGCTGCAATGAACTCATCATCTAAAGCTGTAATGAACTTATCATCTAAGGCTGTAATGCACTCATCATCTAAGGCTGTAATGAAGTCATCCTGTAAGTGTGTAATGAACTCATCATCTAAGGCTGTAATGCACTCATCATACAAGGCTGTAATGAACTCATGTAAGGCTTTAATGAACTCATCGTGTAAGGCTGTGATGAACTCGTCATCTAAGGTAGTAATGAACTAATCATCTAAGGCTGTAATGAATTCATCATCTAAGGCTGAGACGCAATCATCATCTAAGGCTGTAATGAACTCTTCATCTAAGGTTGTAATGAACTTATCATCTAAGGCTGCAATACACTCATCATCTAAGGCTGTAAGGAACTCATCATCTAAGGCTGTAATGCACTCAGCATCGAAGGCTGCAATGTACTCAACATCTTTAGCGGTGACAAACTCATCATCTCAGGCTGTAATGCAATCATCTTGTAAGGCTGTAATACACTCATCATCTGAGGCTCTAATGAACTCATCATTCAAGGTTTTAATACACTCGTCACCTGGGACTGTAATGAACTCATCATCTAAGGCTGAAATACACTCACTATCTGAGGCTGTAATGAACTCGTTATCTAAGGCTGCAATGCACTCATCATCTAAGGCTGTAATGCACTCATAATCTTAGGCTGTAATGAACTCATCATCTAAGGCTGTAATGAACTCATCATCTAAGGCTGTTTTGCACTCATCGTTTAAGGCTGTAATGAAGTCATCGTGTAAGGCTGTAATGAACTCATCATCTAAGGCTGTAATGCACTCATCATCTAAGGCTGTAATGAACTCATGTAAGTCTTTAATGAACTCATCATGTAAGGCTGTAATGAACTCATCATTTAATGTTGTAATGAACTAATCATCTAAGGCTGAAATGATCTCATCATCTAAGGCTGTACTGCAATCATCTAAGGCTGTAATGCACTCATCATCTAAGGCTGTAATACACTCATCATCTCATGCTGAAATGAACTCATCATCTAAGGCTGTAATGCATTCATCTTCTAAGGCTGTAATGAACTCATCATCTAAGGCTGTAATGAACTTATCATGTAGGGCATTAATGAATTCATCATCTAAGGCTGTAATACTCTCATCATCTATAGCTGTAAGGAACTCCTCATCTAAGGCTGTAATGCACTCATCATCTAAGGCTGTAATGAACTGAACATCTATGACAGTAATGTACTAAACATCTAAGGCTGTAATACGCTCATCATCTTAGGCTGTAATATACTCATCGTGTAAGGCTGTAATGAACTCATCGTCTAAGGCTGTAATGCACTCTTCATCTAAGGCAGCAACGAGCTAAACATCTGTGGCAGTAGTGAACGCAACATCTAAGGCTGTTATACGCTATTATCTGAGGCTGTAATATTATCATCATCTAAGGCTTTAATGAACTCATCTAAGGCTGTAATGAACTAATCTTCTAAGGCTGTAATGCACTCTTCATCTAAGGTTGTAATGAACTAAACATCTAAGGCTGTAATGAACTCATCATCTAAGGCTGTAATGCACTCATCATCTAATGCTGTAATAAACTCATCATCTCAGGCTGCAATACACTCATCGTCTAAGGATGTGGGGAACTCATCATCTAAGGCTGTGATGCACTCCTCATCTAAGGCTGCAATGAACTAAACATCTATGGCAGTTATGAACTCAACATCTAAGGCTGTAATACGCTCATCATCTGGGGCTGTAATATACTCATCATCTAAGGCTTTAATGAGCTCATCGTCTAAGGCTGTAATGAACTCATCATTCAAGGCTGTAATGCGCTCATCATCTAAGGCTGTAATGAACTCATCATCTAAGGCTGTAATAAACTCAACATCTATGGCTGAAATACACTCATAATCTAAGGCTGTAATGAACTCTTCATCTAAGGCTGTAATGCACTCATAATCTAAGTTTGTAATGAACTCAACATCATTGCCGGTGATGAACTCATCATCTGATGCTGTAATGAGCTCATCGTCTAAGGCTGTAATGCACTCATCATCTAAGGCTGTAATGAACTCATCCTTCAAGGCCGTAATTCACTCACCATCGAAGGCTGCAATGAACTCAACATCTATGGCGGTAATGAACTCATCATCTAGGGTTGTAATGAACTCAACATCTTTGCCGGTAATGAACTCATCATCTGATGCTGTAATGAGCTCATCATCTAAGGCTGTAATGCACTCATCATCTAAGGCTGTGATGAACTCAACATCTTTGCCGGTAATGAACTTAACATATAATGTTGGAATACACTCATCATCTAAGGCTGTAATGCACTCATCATTCAAGGCTGTAATGCACTCATCATCTGAGGCTGTAATAAATTCATCATCTAAGGCTCTAATACGCTCCTCATCTAAGGCTGTAATGCACTCATCATCTGGGGCTGTAATTTACTCATCACTTAAGGCTGTAATGAACTCATCATCTAAGGCTGTTCTGAACTCATCATCTATGGCTGTAATCCGCTCATCCTCTAAGGATGTAATGAACTCATCATCTAATGCTGTAATGAACTCAGCATCTAAGGCTGAAATACACTCATCATCTGAGGCTGTAATATACTCATCATCTAAGACTGTAATGAAATCATCATCTAAGGCTGTAATGAACTCATCATCTAAGGCTGTAATGAACTCATCATCTGAGGCTGTAATGAACTCAGCATCTATGGCTGTAATGAACTCATCATATAAGGCTGTAATGAACTTATCATCTAAGGTTGCAAGGAACTCATCATCTAAGGCTGTAATGAACTCATCATCCAAGGCTGTTATGAACTCATCATCAAAGGCTGTAATATACTCATTATCTAAGGCTGTATTGAACTGGCTTTCCAACACGATAATTAACACATTAACACGGCAATTACCCTTAACACTTTAACAAAGCTAAGTAATTTTTTTTCCAAACACAGTTACACGGAAATGGCATTTCTTCCATCCCGTTAAATAATTTATTCTAATCGTTGCAATGCACTTATTTTCCTACGTGATGATGCTGTTCTCTTCACCCAGTCAAATATCCTAAAAAGACAATGCACAATTTTTTCAGCACGGTAATGCAAGCACTTTACGAAACTTGTTTTCGTACATGGTCAAGTAACCCTTGTTTTATATCATCAATGACCTATACTAAATTTTGGAATGTCTTTGACAGCAGAAATGCTCGTAACATTTCTTTCGCAAGACAAGTGCGGGAGAAGTATGACTCAATGTATCGACCTGTTGCAGATAAAACAGTATTATTCATCATTGCTTCCCGATGAATAATTCTTTTATATCTTCAAGAATACTTCTTTGAAACACTAATTCTCTTTCAACTAAAGAACTTCTTATTGTTTCTCAATGAATAGTGTTTCTTCTTGTATAATTCGGCTCTTGTTGAATAGTGCGGCTGCTTTTTCAATATTGCCGATCCTCTTTGAACAATTTTATATCGTTTTTCTCATGAATTTTACTGCTTCTTCTAGAATACTACTACCCTCTCTACCAAGATTACTACTTGTCTGTTGATTCAGGTAAATTCGCACGGCCTTGCGTGCGGAATCATTAGTCATGTCAAGATGAAGTCAGCACACATTCCAATTGTGGCATATTCGCGTACTAGCGCGTACGAGAGAGTAAAGAGTTAATGCGTATCTTCGTAAAATTTGTTGTTATTTCTGTGCGTAATGGGGTGGAGAGACCACCTCATTAGCACAGGTGTTTGAAGTTTAGACAGCTTCGTATAATCCGCTGTGTTTTCCGAAAGCGATAAGATTTTTACGTTAGGTTGGATCCGTGAGTAGGCTTTGTAGGCTGCACGGGGGATCTAGGAACGCTCGTCGGGCTGCCGCGAGTGCGTTGCAATCCATCAGGAAGTGTTTCACGCTGATAGCCACTTGGTGGCAACAGGGGCAAGGTGGCGCGTTTGGTACCACGTCGACATCCATTAGGTGGTTGTGAGTTATCCACGTGTGTCCCGTGCACAAGCGGTTGATGAACTCTCGGTCTTTTCTGTTGGTGAACTTTGTTTCCCATTCTCCGACTGAGGGTTTGACTGGAAGCATTTTTTGTCCACTCTGTTGCCACATTTCACCCCACCGGGATGTTATATGGGAGTTGATGATAGGGAACCAGTCCCGGTAATGTATTGCGAAAAAAAATTCTTGGTGAGTAGATGCCAGTTTAGCAAGCGAATCCGCAAGTTCGTTTCCTCTTATTCCCGCGTGTCCGGGGATCCAGCAGAATTCAAGTGCCTGACCCGTCTCGGACATCACAAAGAGAGCTTTTTATTGATAAATAGTGCTTCTATTTGAATATTACCACTTTTCAGTGTTGAATAATAATGGGTCTTCTTGAGTATCGCTGCTTCTTTTGGAGTTATAATGCCCGGTATTGAATAATGCAGTTTTTTAATGCCACTACTCTACGTATAATTAGTACTGTACATTGAATAGCACATTCTGTGGGAATTGTCAGCTTAATTCAATAACCTTCATAATTATGGGGAAATTGCCGTATGTACCAACGACCACGCATCTTTCAATGTGGGCGAGGGTACAGTTGTTCGAATGAGGGGATTGTAAGATACTCGCCCCGCGATGCGAACCAATCCCTCTTCGCATGAGTGGCCGCTGCCAAACAGGATCACCCAATGAGGTGATTGCAAGGCACTTGCCGCTCGATGCGGAGCAATCCCTCTTCGCATGAGTGGTTTTGATTTGATTTGATTTGAGCCTCATTTCCACCAGAGCCTCAACGTGAGTCATAATAGGCTCCCCCGTAGGGCTCGATGATTATTGATTCCAGTAGGCTCGCACGCCTAAGTGCGCGAGGAATAAACGAAACAACGCTTTCAACGTTAGAAAATATGTGAAAATTTTAGCAGTGTCAGACGCACGCTAGTGCGCAAAAGAAAAAACGCTTTCTCGAAACGGACCTCCGCTTCCAATCCTTTAGAACATTACGTTTGATACGTACGCACCCTAGTGCGTAGAGGTAGCATCTTCGAGATTAGAACAAGATCAGCGGCCACACGGGCAATAACAGCTCCGACAGCAACGCAACACAATATTTACAGG
>SDVV010041166.1:0-10464 GCA_016164225.1 Gammarus roeselii | reverse complement strand
CTTGTGATCAGGGCACATGCTTTCTCAAGAGCTTGTGATCAGGGCACATGCTTTCTTAAGAGCTTGTGATCAGGGCACATGCTTTCTCAAGAGCTTGTGATCAGGGCACATGCTTTCTCAAGAGCTTGTGATCAGGGCTCATGCTTTCTCAAGAGCTTGTGATCAGGGCACATGCTTCCTAGGGTCTTGTGCTTTGCCCGCACTGTTCCTAAAATGATGTGCAGTTTTGATACCGGTCAGCATTGGTTCAAGAACGAATGAGATAGAGACTCAAAAATCAAAATCGTGGGTCGATGGCTTCTTCTTCAGGATCATACCTCCGAGGATCATACCTCCGAGGATCATACCTCCGAAGATCATGCCTCCGAGGATCATGCCTCCGAGGATCATGCCTCCGAGGATCATGCCTCCGAGGATCATGCCTCCGAGGATCATGCCTCCGAGGATCATGCCTCCGAGGATCATGCCTCCGAGGATCATGCCTCCGAGGATCATACCTTCGAGGATCATGCCTCCGAGGATCAAGCCTCGGGAACAAACTTTCGCGCACGCATTCCTTCTACGCAAGTTATGAGACAAGTTTGGCAGAGCAATTGTTAGTGTTTTGCTGGTAAAGAAGGTGATGAGTGTGGCTGACTTTGCCTCCATTTACGAAAGGTCAAATGGTAGGCTGAACGGGCAGGAGTATGATAGGCTGAACAGGCAAGAGTATGGTAGGCTGAACAGGCAAGAGTATGGTAGGCTCAGGGGCCAAGAGTATGGTAAGCTGAACAGCCAAGAGTATGGTAAGCTGAACGGCCAAGAGTATGGTAGGCTGAACAGCCAAGGGTATGGTAAGCCGAACGGCCACGAGTATGGTAGGCAGAACGGCCAAGACAATGGTAGGCTGAACGACCAAGAGAATGGTAGGCTGAACGACCAAGAGTATGGTAGGCTGAACAGCCAAGAGTATGGTAGGCTCAGCGGCCAAGAGTATGGTAAGCTGAACGGCCAAGAGTATGTTAGGCTGAACAGGCAAGAGTATGGTAGGCTCAGCGACCAAGAGTATGGTAAGCTGAACGGCCAAGAGTATGGTAGGCTGAACGGCCAAGAAAATGGTAGGCTGAACGACCAAGAAAATGGTAGGCTGAACGACCAAGAGTGTGGTAGGCTGAACAGCCAAGAGTATGGTAGGCTGAACAGCCAAGGGTATGGTAGGCTGAACAGCCAAGAGTATGGTAGGCTGAACGACCAAGAGTGTGGTAGGCTGAACAGCCAAGAGTATGGTAGGCTGAACAGCCAAGAGTATGGTAAGCTGAACGGCCAAGAGAATGGTAGGCTGAACGGCCAAGAGTATGGTAGGCTGAACATCTAAGAGAATGGTAGGCTGAACGACCAAGAGTATGGTAGGCTGAACGACCAAGAGTATGGTAGGCTGAACAGCCAAGAGTATGGTAAGCTGAACGGCTAAGAGAATGGTAGGCTAAACGACCAAGAGTATGGTAGGCTGAACAGCCAAGAGTATGGTAAGCTGAACGGCTAAGAGAATGGTAAGCTGAACGGCTAAGAGAATGGTAGGCTGAACGGCCAAGAGTATGGTATGCTAAACGGCCAAGAGTATGGAAGGCTGAACGGCCAAGAGTATGGTAGGCTGAACATACAAGAGTATGGTATAGGCTGAACAGCCAAGAGTATGGTATTGGCTGAACGGCCAAGAGTATGGAAGGCTGAACGGCCAAGAGTATGGTAGGCTGAACGGCCAAGAGTATGGTATAGGCTGAACGGCCAAGAGTATGGTATAGGCTGAACAGCCAAAAGAACAGACGAAAGCGGACACGAACGAACGACAGCATGCCCTATGAGAGTGTAGTGAAATGATGCCGCTGGCGATGTTTGGCAATGTCTTCGTAATAAACGCTCGCTGCTACGGGATTTTGAATCTGTCTGCCGTCATCGGTGGGAGACTGAATTTTGCAACAAATTTTTCAATAGACATGGACGGATATTTTGGTAAATTGGTACACGCGTAGAATGAAAAGATCGATCCTACGTTCACACAATATTTTCTGACATTAGAGCTCCCCGAGCATATTCTGGTGGTACGTTTAAAACTAAATAACCTCTTATCTTGAGCTTCACCATTGTTGTCTGTATCCCCCCCCCCACTTCCTCTCCATCTCCTTTGAGGGTCATCACTGGCTCAGAGCCATGACCATGACGAACTCAATACCGCAAATTTGTTGGCGCCCACCCTTAGCTGGGCAGGCATTGATACCATCTAGCGTTCCAACATGCAAAAGCTCTTTAGGGCTCGTGAGGCTCAAGAGGAGCCTCAACAATTCCCTGTAAGAAGTCATGATCCTCTTTTAATGAGTCATAAGGAGCCTATGAATGGCGACCAGACGCGAGTCAACAACAATGAAGAAGTAGGAGGAGAGTGGGTGAAGAGTGGATGGAGAGTGGGGGAAGAATGGAAAGGTGAAGAGGGAGAGGAGCATGAAGGGAAATCTTCCGGTACAGGTGTAAGGAACAGATGTTAGGCAGGTTTTCTCACAAATTTTTACCGGAAACTAGTGGGAGATTTGACGTTTCACGTCTATATTAGGGTCAGATCAAAAACCGCAAACATGAAATCATATTTCTTCCTTGAAAAGAGGGAAAGTGCGACGTCATATTGGATAATAGGAGTTACAATCATAAGAACTGGCAGATTGGGCACCCGCCCTGACCGAGATATGGGGTAGTGAGTGGTGTCATGGCACAAGAGATAAGGACAACACCGGCTGAGATAGCGGGATCACCTAGCAACATCTGTTTTGGTCTGATTATAAAACGACAAACACGTGGGATCATCGCTTGCTGTCACCATAAATACCTACCTATTCATCTCTTGTTCCCCCACAACACGTAACAACATCAACTCGTGTCAAGTTACCTGAAGGTAAACCAAAGGTACTCTCGGTCATTGCTCAGATGTTCATTGAACAAAGAGTTCTATGGAGGGGATTCCGCTCTAGAACCATCATGGACTAAGAAATGGAGATAACAGGACAGTGCGTCCATGTGACTTTCTGACCACAGCAAGCACAGTTCAACGAGCAAGCCATTGTGGAAAACAGCGCGTCCATGTGACTTTCTGACCAGAGCAAGCAGAGTTCACCGAGCAAGCCATTCCGGAAAACAGCGCGTCCATGTGACTTTCTGACCAGAGCACGCAGAGCTCAACGAGCAAACAACTCTGGAAAACAGCGCGTCCATGTGACTTTCTGACCAGAGCAAGCAGAGCTAACGAGCAAGTCATTCTGGAAAACAGTGCGTCCATGTGACTTTCTGACCAGAGCAAGCAGAGTTCAACGAGCAAGCCATTCCGGAAAACAGCGCGTCCATGTGACTTTCTGACCAGAGCAAGCAGAGCTCAACGAGCAAACCATTCTGGAAAACAGTGCGTCCATGTGACTTTCTGACCAGAGAAAGCAGAGTTCAACGAGCAAGCCATTCTGGAAAACAGCGCGTCCATGTGACTTTCCGACCAGAGCAAGCAGAGTTCAACGAGCAAGCCATTCTGGAAAACAGCGCGTCTATGTGACTTTCTGACCAGAGCACACAGAGTTCAACGAGCAAGCCATTCGGGAAAACAGCGCGTCCATGTGACTTTCTGACCAGAGCAAGCAGAGTTCAACGAGCAAGCCATTCTGGAAAACAGAGCGTAAATGTGACTTTTTGACCAGAGCACGCAGAGCTCAACAAGCAAACCATTCGGGAAAACAGGGCGTCCATGTGACTTTCTGATTTGATTTGATTTGAGCCTCATTTCCACCAGAGCCTAAACGTGAGTCATAATAGGCTCCCCCGTAGGGCTCGATGATCATTGATTCCAGTAGGCTCGCATGCCTAGGTGTGCGAGGAAAAAACAAAACAACGTTTTTAACGTTAGAAAGGAAGTGAAAATTTTAGCAATGTCAGACGCACGCTGGTGCGCAAAAGAAAAAACGCTTACTCGAAACGGACCTTGACTTAAAATCCTTTAAAACTTAAATAGTAATATGTACGCACCCTAGTGCGTACAGGTTGCATCGTCAAGATTAGTACAAGTTCAGTGGCTACACGGGCAGATTTAGCTCCGACAGCAACGCAACACAATATTTACAGCTACGCGGTTTAGTTGCATAAATACAATTTATTCATTTAGGTAAGATAAAGACTCAGATGAAACGAAACGAATCCTCGCCTCCAACCCCTCAGAACCTCATGAGTAATATGTCCATACGCCAGTACGCACAGATAGTATCGTCGAAATTGGTACAAGGTTCACGGCTACACGGACAGTGCCAGCTCCGACAGCAACGCAACACAATGTTTACAGCTACGCGGTCTATTTGATTTTAAGTACAATTTATTAAGTCAAGCAAGATAAAGACTCAGACAAAACGAATCCCCGCCTCAAACCACTCAGAACTCCAATAATTGGTACAAGGTCTATGGCTTCACAGATTAGATAGACTCCATCCGCAACGCGTCACAAGGTTTTTTAGCTGCGCAGTCCAGGTCAACCCCAGAAACTGCATATGGTCCGTGCACGCGCGAGCGAGCACAGACTGAAGAAAAATACTCTTTCACAAAATCACAAATATGAACTCCCGCACAAATACTCCAGCGTTATAATATTGTGGATCGTGAAAAAGAAAGTAAGAGCAGGTTCGTCATGGGCAGAAAAACTGCTCAGATTATTGATTTCGCACAGATTGTTTAAGGGGATAGGGCGGGGGGGGGGGCATTGGTCCATTTGGTCGCATAAGAGCCCGATGAATCCCGGAATGGAACCCATGTCCCCCGGGTCTTCCCGAGATCCCAGATTCCCCGAGACCCTTCGCCTCAGCTCGTCTCGGCTTGTCTCGAATCATTTCGGCCAGTTTCAGCTAGTCGCGACTAACTCGACTTGCCTCAACATAATTCGACTAATCTCGACGCGCCTCGACCAGCCTCGACGCGACCCTCACCCTCAGCGCCAGCAATCCGCGTACTGTAATGGTTAATTGTTCAACGCAAGCATCTCTCAAAAACATTTTTCTGTGTATGGGTTTTACGGCGCTGGGAGGGGGAAGCAGAGGTTCCAGGATTCAGAGGGGCCTCTAAAGGGTCCCACAGTTTCTCAAAAGGGTCCTAAAAGGTCTCAAGGGTGTCCCATAGGACCCCAGAAAGGTCCAAGTGGATCACCCCAAATCCACCTGGCCCCCTAAGTCCCCCGGGTTCTCAAAACCCAGGGCCGAGTCCCGCGGGTCCCACGAAAGCCTCTTCTCCCTAAGTCACCTTGTCTCAACCAACCTCGATACATATAATACTAATAACCAATTCAAAATTTATCACCATGAAAACAGGGCAGAGAAAAATAATAGAGCCCACGCAAGAAGAAATACTAAAATACTAAAATAAAGTGTTAATGATCTATAAAATGAATAATCATCCATCCACCCCAACTGACTTTCTGACTAGAGCACGGAGAGCTCAACAAGCAAACCGTTCGGGAAAACAGCGCGTCCATGTGACTTTCTGACCAGAGCACGCAGAGCTCCACGAGCAAACCATTCGGGAAAACAGCGCGTCCATGTGACTTTCTGACCAGAGCACGCTGAGCTCGACAAGCAAGCCATTCTGGAAACAACGAAGGCCCTCTCAGATTTCAAGAAGCAATACATTCGGAAAAAAGGGAACTAAATCTCAAAACATTGCTTCTGAATGCCATATCGTCACAAAAGCACAAGCTATTTAACGAGCAATCCAAGCCAGACAACCGTTTACTGAAGAGCCATCTCGCTGCTCTTACTTTCACACAAAAGCACACGGACTTCAACAAGCAATCCAAGTCCAACTTTATACTGAAGAGCTTTCTCGTTGCTCCTACTTTCACACAAAAGCACACTGATTTCAACAAGCAATCCAAGTCAGACAACCGTTTACTGAAGAGCCTTCTCGTTGTTCTTACTTTCACACAAAAGCACACGGACTTCAACAAGCAATCAAAGTCAGACAACCGTTTACTGAAGAGCCTTCTCGTTGTTCTTATTTTTACACTAAAGCCCACGGACTTCAACAAGCAATCCAAGCCAGACAACCGTATACTGAAGAGCCTCCTCGCTGCTCCTTTTTCAGCCGACTCTGGCACAGCTTATAGCAGGATTAGATAATCATTAACGTAGATATTAGGGGGTCCATCTCCACCGGAGCCGTGACGCCAGCTGTTGTGGCCGGTAAACACGGAATTGGAACTCCTTGGCTCCGTCATTTCCGTCGGGCCTCTTTAAGCTGCGACCCAGACCCAGGGACGCCAGTGAGTCTATTGCCTAGCGAAAAGAGGCAGTGCTGGGTCACATACAACTTTTTCTAGGTGCGTCGTTCGAGAGAGCTTGCACCTCTCTGTCCAGAGGAGGGGCTGACGGGCAGAGCCCATCACGATCAAGATAGGAATAGCACTGATAAATAGCACTGATAAAACGCGATCACACCACACAGAGTTGAGACAGTATTTTCTTCGTGAGTTCAGTGTGAAGAGGCTTCAAATGTCGAGTAAAAACTCACCCAGTGAATTGACAAAACACTGCCGGAATGACAATTTGTTCTCCCAAAATAAATGATAACAGTGGGACTATTGATTAAAAACTTAACATTATTACAGCCAATACGAAATGAAGATTAAAAACATGAAAGCCGTCGTCAGATTCTAAAATTAGATACAAAGTTGAGTGACCTCTTTAAAGGACCAGTTTTGCGTTCGACCGTCGTTTACCCGAAAGTTTAGGAGGGCATCAGAGCTGCCACTCAAGGCAGCCTTTACGGCCTGCCGGCTCGCCCTCCCGCAAAGATGGAAGACAGGACGACAATGAAGACTAAGTGGAGTGAAGTGGAAACCTCGACTGACGCCACTCGGGGAGAACCAAGGAGGAGGGTCATTGATCTGACTTGCGACGTTGACGGGAGGAGGGAAAACACTCAGTTTTACTTGCCAGCCAGAAGGGAAAGATTTTTCATCTTCTAAATCGTAATCACTGCAAGTAGGAACGAAAGCGTTTCCAGATTCGATTGGTTACATCAGGAGAGAGAAAAAACATTGCCTAGCCTAATTCGTCTCGTCGAAAGAGAAAGTAAAATATTGCAAGGTTTGACTCGTCCTTTAGAAGAAACAAAAAACATTCCCTAGTTCAATTCGTTTCGTCAGAAGAGGGAAGAAAAAGTTTCATGGTATAATTCGTTTAGTCAGGAGAGAGTAAATATTAACGGGTTTCATTCGTCTCGTCAAGAGAAAAATAAAACATTTCGAGGTTAAATTAGTTTTATCTGGAACGCGAAAACCATGGTTTAATTCGTAGAGCCAGGAGAGAAATGAAACCTCCCATTGTTAAATTAGTCTCATCAGGAGAGAAAAAAATCGCTCTTTTTTATCCCTCTCACGAGGGGGGAAAAACTATTTCGTCAGAGATGTGATCTTGTAGGCTGAGAAGAAAGTTTCATCATTGGACAGGCTCGCGACTCTGAAGGCTTCTCCTAGCAAAGAGAGAAGCTGCACTTTTCTAGCTCCTACCCTGCCAACAAAGGAAGAAGCCTACTCTATTCTAGCTTCTACCCTGCCTATAAGGGAGAAGCCTATTCTGATCCACATCCTACCCAGCGAACAGAGGGAAAAGCCTTCACTGATCCAGTTTCTACCCTGCCAACCAATGCAGGAAAATTAACAGATCCAGTTCATACCCTGCGATCAATGGAGGAGAAGCCTTCACTGATGTAGCTCCTACACTGCCAACAAACGGGAGAAAATCATTCGCTGATCCTGCTCGTACCCTGCTAACAAAAGGAGAAGCTTTCACTGATCCTGCACCTACCCTGCCAACAAAAGGAGAAGCTTCCACTGATCCTGCTCGTACCCTGCCATCAAAAGGAGAAGAAACTTCAACTGATCTTGCTCCTACCCTAACACTAACAGGTGAACAAGCCTTCACAGATGCAGGTCCAACAATGGCAACAAAAAGAAGAGGAGCCTTCACTTATTCAGATCCTAATCCAGCTTACAGCAAAGGGAGGAGAAACCTTCATCCGCCCAGCTCTTACCCTGCAAACAAACGGAAGAAAAGTCTTTAATAGTCCAGCTCCTACCCTGCAAATGAAGGGAAGGAAACCTTGAATAGTCCAGCTCCTACCCTGCAAACAAAGGGAGGAAAGGCTTCAATAGCCCAGCTCCTACCCTGCCAATTAAGGCTAGGAGCTACGAGAGTGCTATGACATTTTCGGGTTTTGGGTGCGGGGATGAATACAGATTCCAACTAGAGATCAGCGAAAAATAAATTTGAATGCATAACATTGAGCTGTTTTAGGAAACACTCAGAGGAACCACCAGGTAGGTTTTTTCCATCATATTAATGTACTGTACACCCAGTCAGGCCCAAGTAAAATTTACCAAGTAAGGTCTATGACGTATTGTAGTTACGAAACAGAATGATTTATTGTAAAATTCTTTGTTTGTGGAAGTAAAATCTATAGGTTTCCATTTACTTGATCTTTTCTTCTGGAAAATCCTGTCTATTTTGTGGATTGGGGTCTGTGACCGAAAGTCTGCACCATTTCCGCATATGAGGCGTAAATGGAAACTGCCTCTGAAAGGATGTGGATAGGTCACTCGGGGCGTCACTGGATACGTCTGATTGCGAGGTGTTTGCTGTTCTATTTGCATAGGACCGCGCGCGACAAGAAAACTCATGCAGTTTGTCACAGATTTTTGCCACTACTCGAACCTCTGGGTACCGCGACGGTTTTGGATAAAAATGAGGGGCCTACTGAGGAAGGAATGCGATAGCAGCGTTCCGAAATTTAACATATAGGTGATGGCTGACGTAGTCATGTTCGGAAATATCGTCGGGGATATCGTTCACATTGTGTCAAGTGTTATGTTTGGAGTACTCCCTCCAGCTTGCCTTTTTTTAGTTGACAAGATGTTCTTCTGCCGGAGGGTTGTTAGGTTGACTTGAGAGAAGGGATACAATCACTGGGTTATGGTCACTATCACGTGATGCAGCCATTACACCTCAAACGCGTTGGGGCGCTGATGTGGAGGAGCATATGGATGTGTTGAACGTCGTTCTACTTTCGATGGTAATCCTGATGGGTTGTACGCTGAGAAAAGAGATCAAGAGAATCCTTAACGTTAGCCATTATCACTCCCTTGAGATGTGTTCTCTCACATCCCTTCATTTCGTGGTAGCTGATAAAGTCTCAAAGAAAAAGATTGGGAGGTGGCCATTGGTGAAAAAGCTCCGTCATCAATTCTCCGGGAGTTACAGGTCTTGTACAACATATCAGAGGGATTGCTCGGAGGTCAGTCTTCAGGGGAAGGTGGATAGTGTCTTGCGGATTTCAATCTCTTGGATACCTTCACCAATGCCTTATTGGTGGAAAGTAGAGATAGTAACTCGTCTCTCTTGCTCCGTAGTCCTTGACAGTGCCACTGAAGTATTGTGTTCTTCACTTTGAATGAGGTTCACGAGAAGACCTTGAGGGTCTGGAGTGATCGCGTGATTTGTTAAAACTTCAATGATGGCCTGGTCTTTGATCTGCATGGCGGTCCTGGATCATTAGCGCCCATGAATGAGTTTGCTGTCTGGGATAGCAACGTGCATGGTCTTCTAGAACAACTCCGCTCACGGCGGTGGGATTAAAGAGTCCATCTCCACCGACGCTACGACGCGAATCTTTGCAAGCTCCTCCGTGTGGCGCTCGGCTGTAATTGCTTGGAAGGAGGAGAAGAGCGTCCGATCTTTGCGTTGCCTTTTAGAGCGCCCACGCTCTCCTATTATGGACTAATGTTTGACCCGAGGGGTTGGGTGGTTTAGGTCAATTGGTGAGCTAACTTGAGTAGCCTATTCAAGCGCCAGTTTTTGATGTCGACTTTCTTCGCTTTCCCACACAGAACAGGATTGTTCTCGCTGGTGAGATATTCTGGCGTAGGGCATATATACCATGTTGGAGGACGCAGTCTCGGTTGTGGAAGACAAAAATCAATCCCGACAAGCTGATGGGGCTCGTAGTGTGGTCAACTGAGGGAGTAGCATCCCTCGAAGAGTCTACCTGGGCAACAATGAGTTCATCGTTAGGGCCACGCGCCTCTGTTACGAGAGGGATCGTTGGACTGGGTGTGTGGCAATGCTAAGGGAGAGGGGGGTAATGAAGTCGTGTTACCTAGAAAGTGTGTCGACGATGTGTGGGTAGTCTACGGGGTTAGGTTCCTGTGTAGAATCAACTACTAAGGCATAACTAAGGTGTGCAGTGTGTTGAATTTTGCATTGCCGGCTTCTCTTATTTATCGAAGTTTTACCTATTTTTCTTAGTGATTGAAGTTTTTAGGCAGTCGCGGTGCAACGCTGAGAAGTATATGTTGTGCAGTGTTTGATGCCGTGGCCGTACTAGAGGCGTTTATTGTGTTATAATCAGCCCCCACTAGCATGT
>SDVV010041165.1:0-10464 GCA_016164225.1 Gammarus roeselii | reverse complement strand
ATATCGCGTATATCTCAGCGCTCGTCAGTTGAATCGATGACTCGTGTTCGACCTTGGTGAGAGTGGAAGTCAAATGAAAAATAACAAATATATATAAATGCATATTCCTATATTAATACGAACGACGCCGATTCGGAAATGGTTCAAACGACGATGAACACCAGCGAAAATAAATTCGTTAACGTTCGACGATAAACCTAGTTATTAATTTGGCACAATCAGTATTTCTTATCCTAATTTTATTTAGTAGCTCTGATCGAATATAATACCGTATCGTGAATGTGCATGTAATATCTTAAAATTTTCGTGGAGAAGCATTGTATGTTTCTTCGCTATCCATTTACCATTAACCAATTTTACCTTGCTACAATACGTCACGAAATCATTGCTCTAAAAGTTACTGATGAATTTTGTTGTACTGTAAACATCAGATATAGGGTCTTTTTGTGTTTTGATTCCGATATTCCTGTAATTAGATTGTATGTTTTTAGGTATGCATGTACATACGGCTGTATCCTATAGGTCTAGAGGAAACATCTATACCGAAAATACATACTCAAAAGCGTACAATCTCCACGCAGATTCATCGAAAACAAAACGGGAAAGACCGTATTTTTGTCGTCAGTAGTACGCAATGAAGAAGGAAAGGTGATCCAGTTCTAGAAACTTATGACAACCTTGGTCCTGGCCATGTTTTGACATTCTCGGGTGAATGAGAGTTGTGTTGTTACGCCATACGTGGTGTACTACGAGGAGTATCGCTTCATCTTAGTGTACGGAGACGCCTCTTTTGCACGTACTGTCGCCAGCAAAAGTTCGACTACCTTACAAAAATGGAGTATTGATCTGGACATTGAAGATAATGATATTTGTAACATTGAAAACATTTTTTCGCAAAGAGTGCAACGGGATTAAGTTGCATTGTCTAGTTTCCGAAAAAAAATCACATTGATTATTAAACGTAATGGGCTATGTATCTACTTTTTTTTAATATCCTATTGAATGTGCTTGTTATAGTTGAAATAACGGGTGTATTTTAATGTGTTTCTGAGGAAATGTAAATTTCTTACGTAGTAAATACAATGTTTTTACCAAACAGTATACGAAAGAAAACAAAATATAGAGAACACTGCATTCCATAGTCCGCGGTCATTAATGATCAATAAAGTCGATGCAAGTATGCTGACGACGCACTTTCATAATTCGACGCTCTGCTTCCACATGCAGTCCAGTCTTATTCCACATGTGGTTCTGCCTCATTCCACATGTGGTTCGAACTCCTTCCACATGTGGTTCTGCCTCTTTCCACATGTGGTTCTGCCTCATTTCACATGTGGTTCTGCATCATTCCACATGTGGTTCTATCTCCATCCATATGTGGTTCTGCCTCATTCCACGTGTGGTGCCGCCCCATTCCACATGTGGTTCTTCCTCCTTCCACATGTGGTTCTGCCTCATTCCACGTGTGGTGCCGCCCCATTCCACATGTGGTTCTGCCTCCTTCCACATGTGGCACTACCTCATTCCACACGGGATTCTGCATCCTTCCACATGGGGTTCTGCCTCATTCCACGTGTAGTTCAGCTTTAGGACGTCACTATAACCCTGTCACAGTTAGGTAAACACCATGTTTCTCCGAATGGCAAATTAAGTGGTACTCATTGATTTCAACGTCAACCATCATGTAATGTTACATGTGTTTCTTATGATGACGTCACTTAACATGTCCAGCTGCCCGCATTGGTGACAAAAATTATCAGCATTCTTGATGCAGAAAATACTAACGTGGGACACGCACCAGCTACCCGTGGGGATTAAGAAGCTGGTATCTTTGAAAAGACAATGCGCATACATGTCATTTGAAATTACTCAAAGCAGCATATGCAAGCTGTCCGCGTGGGCAAAATAATACTCGGGAACAATGGAACAGATAAAATTAGCCCGGGGTAAAAAAGCTCTTGCAACTGATTAACTCTCATTGGAATCCTAGTTTTAACTTTTTCACGATAGTGATAGGTTTCACAGTAATCATTTACTAACAATACTTTATTGCAAATTAGGTGTGTTTGAGCTGCACTATCTTTTTAGAAAAAAAACAGCTTCTAAACCCCCGAGTAGTTTAGTTTACGCTTGTCTCACATTATTTTTTTACATCATCTGCGCTACAGGATAATTCTTTATCGCCAACATCAGCTGCTCCATTTTGTGTGACGTCTTCTCCAATGCACTTAACAATAAATTAGGCCACCATTTTTTTTTCTGACGCTTTTTGGTGTTATTTTGGCCAAGGAGCGCTATAACTCGAAATCGAATTTCAATGCACGTTCAACATTGCAATGTATTAAATGTAGGTACATTTAGGATGACGTCAAAGACCATAGACCAACTGCTGCTGAAAGTGCGAAAATGTTTCGAATGCTAGATACAGCAAAAATTAACATCGGCAGAGCGTATTCCAGCTGCCCGTAGGCCGCTGCAACAATTTTGAATTGCTGGAGAATCTCGCACGTACCAAATGGTGTTTAAGTTTCACCTGCTCCGAAATAGGCATCCATCACATTTAGGCGGCGGAAATAACCCTTACGTATTTTCGATCGCTGCAAACACTGTGGTAGTAGCAATGATATGCAAGCCTATATTGAGAAAAATACCTGTGTAGGATGTATGATATGTATCAATCACAACCACCTTCCATGCAGAGATCATATGCCACTCACGATCGACCTCGTGGTACATGCATTCACAATGCTTTTTCTCCCTCTTCTGGTCCAGTGAATTACATTATATGCTGTCTTGTCATAAGAAATAGCTTAAGAATACACTAACTGATAAATATATTTGCTTGCTTTGGTGCAACATTTGTGAATGAACCCTATTTCCTTCCGTAACATTATTGTTGCAAGGTCATTTGTGTTCTGATTGTTATATATTTTCTTCACTTATCCTATCCATGTCTATAAAAGTTGTATATAATGCTAGTTTTGCATTAATGTTTCTAGGCTATGGGTTTTATTATTTAAATGGCTAAATTTCCCGCCACTTCATTTCTGTGCATTCACAAGATGATGAAAGCCCCAATAGAACTGGAGCTTGAACTTCCGCTCCGCCAATCATCTCCAGTCCAGTGTTTACGTCATCAGGTGACAGCCAATGGGAGTGCGGCAGCCTGGTATATAAACAGCGAGTTTCTTAGATCTGCCTTCATTCGCTTACCAGCGACCTGTGTGGATTATTGTGAGGGTAAGCTGTGCCATATTTTGTGGAAAAGTGATGGTGTTCATTATAATTTCTGTGTTTGAAGTGTTATCTTGTGATCTGAAATAGTTGTATACCAGAAGCGGTGTCCACATTGAACTCCTTGGTTCATATTATTGGTAACATGTGTTGGGCAAGTAATCGTGGTATGCCCAATATCAATGAAAGCGCTATATATATATGTGATGAGGGTACTAGACCGTTAATGTGCTAGTTATTTCAGTTTCAACGGATCTTTCTGGTTTAAAGTTCTTGATATCCGCCGCTGCACGTATTTTGTATCTGCCATGTGGCAGCGTTCTGGGTGTAGCCGGCGCCGCCATCTTGGTTGGTAAGCGTGTGAAAGCTGGGATGCCGCATCCGCCCGCATTGCTGGACTCGAAGTTTTGGGGACTAGTTCAAACTATGTAGACCGTTACCCCCTCCTAGGCTATAGAAACTCACTCTGTATAATGCGTATGTCAGCTGGCAAACACTTTACCTTAGTTCTAAAGTCTGCCGCGAGGTGTCAAGAGTCGTCCTCTTGGTATCATCTGAGACATGCGAGACGAATTGTGGTGCGGATGTTATCAATGCCTTCGAATAAGTTTCTCAAACATTGAAGGCTTATATATTCCAGCGTGTGGAAATTGTGACAAAATTTTGATGCTCTAAGCCACAAGCCAGAAAGTTTGTAGTTAGTGGTCCCTGTAGCTGTTGGTCCCTTAAGAGGCCACAACAGATAATTTCAAATCCGGGTTCACCCATAGGGTGAATTTGCTTCTGGCAGCTGTGAGGTTAGCAATTTTTGTAAACCATTAGTGATGCATATTGGTGTGGAATGTTAATTATGCAATTGCTAGACAATCATGTTGGACATAGCTAGGCAATTGGACTCCTGTTCTCATCCATGGTTTTGGAGTTCTGAAATGTTAGGGTGGAGGCATTTTCATGTATCATTGGTGACTTGAAAATATAGGACTGGTGATTGCACTTCATGCATGATTGTATCTTGTGGGACTCCAAAATAAGCTTGTTGAATGCAATCTGCGTATGATTGGAACACTAATGTTAGCCCATGGAATGCATAAGATGGATGATTGTGGAACACTGATGTTAGCTAATTGAATGCATAATGATGCATGATTGTGGGACACTGAAACACACAGCTGTGTGCACACTTTCATGTAGAATTTTGGCATTTGGAAATTCAAGTTTGGTGAATGCATTTGAGTGTGATGTTGGACTTGGAAATACTAGCTTGGTGAACTGCCAACTTGGTAAAAACGGTGATTCATTGAATATGTACCTTGCACTTTACAAACCTGTTGGTGATGGGTATAAAGTAGTTATATCCATTGCATGTGCTTATGGAATGAATTTTCAATTATTCTCATCCATGTTTACTGATATTTGCTAGAATAAGAGCGTATGAGGTGGTGGAATTTCAGAGTTTCAAAAGCAAGTTTAGGTATGATGAAATTCTAGCTAGCCTTACCAGTGACAGCATATTGGATGAAATGGTAGCCCGAGTTGTTGTGTAGAGCCAGTTCTCACCTTGGTTGCTTGAAGACACTTTTTCTCTGTCAAGTCCTCTCATAATTTTCACTGATTGTGAAATTGGTGGCTAGAGCAACTAATGCTGATGTGTTTTTTTGCATGATATTGACCAAAATGCATGAACCATAGGGTTTTATTGAAGTGATTTTCATCATGTCCAACTGCATCAAATGATCAGACTAGAATGGACTTAGATAATGGAAGTACCAGTTGGTACATACTACTGCCTCCAGTTGAGCTACATGAGTTACTGGCTTGGATGCTGACACTTTAAACTTTGCTGGTTTCTGTTAATTGACCTTTAGATTAAGTCTGAATTAAAAATTAGCACTTGAATTGTAAATGTTGAATACAGGAAATTGAATTTCCGCAAATAAAAGAAATTGCTGTGGCAATTATTTTGCTAGAAGCTGATATCAGTCATCATCTTGCAAGTATTTTTGAATAAAACTATCTTTAGGGCTAGAGTTGGGCTAGTTGCTTCTATAAAACTGTTGGTCACTGGCAGTGCCCTGTGAGAGAGCTTGGCAGGGCAGTGATGCATCCTCTATTATAGCCCAGTGTTTGAGATGATTTTGGGCTGCATATGAAGCATTTACAAAAAGTATCTTTAACTTACCTTATGCAACTCAACGTTGTTGCAGGAGTTTCAATCAGTTGTTGAAATTCAACCTCGCTTCAATTTTTTGATTTTGTTAAAGACTTTCTTTCCTGACTTCTGAAGCAGCCATATGTTAATGCCCCAAAGTTGCTTTGTTGTTCCAAAACTTTTCTTTGTATGAACATATCAAAACTTTAGGACAAGCACTGAACTGTGAATCCTTATAAGAAATCCTTGTTGAATTGTAAGCACATTGGAATTGCTAGATATAGATGCTCATTAGAATTGCTTGATATTGGTGCTGGCCAAAGCCTAGAGGCACATGTGACTAATCCTGGTAGTTCCATCCTGACCAGTGCTCCTCTTCAAAGCTGCATGATGATGCCTTAGTCTTCATGGGGGATTAAATACTAAGCTGGTTGATACAGTTTCCTCTGGCTGACAGTTTTCTATTATCTGGTTTTAATACCCAAAATCCTAATATTTGGCTGAAACCAATACTTCAATAAATAAAAGTTGAAATGTAAATTTGTTATTTGGAATTTTTTTTACCAACATTTCCTGCCCCAACTATCAGTCCTTCCAATCTCGAGAGAATTATGGAGATGAAGTTACTTTTCAATTTATAGCAGCATCAGCTGATTTTAGTGGTGACAGAGCTGCAATCACTTGAACCAATGCATTGGTACGTCTGGAATGTTGATGGTTTGCATAAATTTTTGTTCATTGCAATTGAATGTCCAATTTTTGTTCTTGTTCGTGTACCAAAACCTTCCCTCTGACTTTTTTTATAACTTGGGTGTTTATTCCATTGCAGGCAAAGCGCTGAACACTGAGCCATCATGGGAAAGGAAAAGATCCATATCTCCATTGTGGTGGTCGGCCACGTCGATTCTGGCAAGTCCACCACCACTGGTCATCTCATCTACAAGTGCGGTGGCATTGACAAGCGAACCATTGAGAAGTTCGAGAAGGAATCCAGCGAGATGGGCAAAGGATCCTTCAAGTACGCCTGGGTGCTGGACAAGCTGAAGGCTGAGCGCGAACGTGGTATCACCATTGATATTGCCCTCTGGAAGTTTGAGACCAACAAGTTCTTCGTCACCATCATTGATGCCCCCGGCCATCGTGATTTCATCAAGAACATGATCACGGGAACCTCGCAGGCTGATTGTGCTGTGCTGATCGTTGCTGCCGGTACTGGTGAGTTCGAAGCTGGTATCTCCAAGAACGGACAGACTCGTGAGCACGTGTTGCTGTGCTTCACCCTCGGTGTCAAGCAGATGATTGTGGCTGTCAACAAGATGGACAGCACCGAGCCCAAATTCTCCGAAGAGAGATTCAAGGAAATCCACAAGGAAGTCTCCGCCTACGTCAAGAAGGTCGGATACAACCCTACCACTGTCCCAATTATCCCCATCTCAGGCTTCAATGGCGACAACATGCTCGAGAGGTCTGACAAAATGTCATGGTGGAAGAAGACCAAGATCGAGAGAAAGTGCGGCAACTACGAGTTCGAGACCCTCTTGGAAGTGCTCGACAACATCGAGCCCCCAACCCGGCCCACTGACAAGGCTCTGCGTCTTCCCCTCCAGGTAAGTTCAATGTCCTCGCAAGCAGTTATAGGTAAATTTAAGTATTTTCTGCACTAGAGTTAACTGATGGTGTATTTCATTATCTACTCTTATCGTTTGTGTGCGATTTCTCTTGATACAGCAACGACGGTTTTACTCTCAACTAGCAATACTTATTCATGAAGGGGGAGAGTTGCCTCTATTCCGTCATCAGTATCAAACTGGTTCTTGTAAGTTTTTTGTTTGCCGATTTCATGACAACGTTTATTTCTTGTGAGTAAAGCAACACCGAATTAAGTTGGCCCAGTTTCTCGCATACGGCTGGCTCGATGGTACAAGTTTCTAAAACTTGACATTCCTTTCTAAACATTAAATTTACGCACCATGAAGATAAACTTGTTGAAAAGACTAGTAGCTTATACGAAAACAGAATGATTAACCTGGTAACAGTACACGCACACGGAACCTTCTAACTGACTATTGGCTGGAGACGCGAGTATCATGGACATATTGTTACTTTTTTGCTACATATTGGATTGATGTTTTCCCTCTTGAGTCGAAAAGGCTCTATCTCCACAGGCCTAAAAAATATCAATGGAATATTAATTTGGCATTTTTCTTGCAGGACGTGTACAAGATCGGCGGTATTGGAACTGTGCCCGTGGGTCGCGTGGAGACCGGCCAAATCAAACCTGGTATGGTGGTGACCTTCGCCCCTTCCGGCCTAACCACTGAGGTCAAGTCTGTTGAGATGCACCACGAGTCTCTGGCTGAGGCCAACCCCGGCGACAATGTAGGTTTCAACGTGAAGAACGTTTCTGTCAAGGATCTGAAGCGCGGTTTTGTCACCTCTGACTCTAAGAACGACCCCGCCAAGGAAGCCGCAGACTTCCAAGCCCAGGTCATTGTGCTGAACCACCCCGGCCAGATCCAGGCTGGATACTCACCTGTGCTCGATTGCCACACCTGCCATATTGCCTGCAAGTTCGCCGAGCTAGTCACAAAGATTGACAGGCGTACTGGTAAGGAAATCGAAGCTGGCCCCAAATCGGTGAAGTCCGGCGACTCTTGCATCGTTAAGATGGTCCCCTCCAAGCCTATGTGCGTGGAACCCTTCCAGAAATATTCGGCCCTCGGTCGCTTTGCTGTGCGTGACATGAAGCAGACCGTGGCTGTCGGTGTCATCAAGGATGTCACCAAGAAGGAAGCCGGATCGAAGACTACCAAATCTGCCGAAAAGGCCCTGAAGAAGAAGTAACCTACATCTTGAAGACTTAATATAGGCAATTATCTGTGTTATCTAGTCTTTAAGATGTGCGGTTTTTATAAGAAATATAACGTGGTCATAATTGGCGCTATTGTCTTTCACACCTGGCAATTCAAATTTATTACTTATCTATACTCCATTTGGATTTTCTAATGGCTTATATCGCACTGGAGAAACTTTCCCTCAATCGAATGGTCTCATCCTTGTCGAGGAGGAAGGGCATCGTCTCGCCTGGCAGACTTATCCTGGATTTGCTTTGACGGTGGGACCCGACTAATAGGGACCAGTGCTATGCATGCTGTGCTATGAACTCTTGATCGACCGTTTTCTAGTCTAATCTTCTTTACCCATGCTAGGGAAAGTCTTGGATATCACTCCAATTATATGAATGGCTTGAATTGTGTTCCTGTTGGTACTGGGTTGGCAAATTTCTATTGGATTGGTCGTAGGGTAACTGCAATTAAACCATGCGTGAAGATGTTCTGTATCTTGTGTAATCTCTTGGAAACGTTACATATTTTCTTTATCAAGCTACTAACACGTGAGGTAAGATTTTGTTGCATGCAGTTGCTTTGATCACGGTCTTTTTTTTTTGCTATGAAGATGAGACAGTCGTCTAGATTCGTAGTCTTCGTCATAATTGCCGCCCGGGAAGCTTACTTCATTCCGTCGCAATATATCTAAGATTTTCGACACAGTGAAGTTTTTATTTCGGCAAAAGAAGACCGTCGGATGCTGCTTTAGTTCTTTCTTAAACTTACGAAGAACTAAATTACGAAACTATAATCATATTTATGTGGCACTTCATGGTGCAATAATAGTAGCTATCCTGTATTGCACATTAACAATTGATTTTAAGCATCAAGTGATAGGTCAACTTTAATTAATTACTTTGATCATATTAATGTAGGTCAACTGTAGTTCATTAGGCGTTCTGAATATTTTGCTAGCTATGGGGAACGGTTCGCGTTTCTTGAACATTAATACGCGGTTTCGCCATAAGACTACTCACTAGAATTTCCTATGTACACCCACTCGAGTGCTTTAGCTGAAGGCCTGAAAGACTTTCGCTCGGACTCAAGACCAGCGTGTGCAGAGGCTATTGATCAATACATCGACAACGAGCGTACTCAGCCTACGATGACTCGTTGAGGTTCAAATCTTAGTCTCGTTGAATGCGAGCGGCAATAACAATCGTTATTGAGGCACTTTATGATAGAGAAATGGTTATAACTGAAAACTTCAACACTTGAGTCCTACCCTAAAACGCGTGGACTGATCTAAGATTGAGATACGCGCCAACAATGTATCTCTCCCTACGGGGGATCCTATCATGGCTCACGTCGAGGCTCTGGTGGAAATAAGTAATCAAACGATTCATAGGTTGAGTTAGAGAAATGCGTTCTTATAATACCTCAGATGTGGGAATTTGTTTTAACGCTCCCGTGCCAAATAATAACAACCCCCTCCATAAAAACATGCTGGGACCTTGAACCACAAGTTTGCTTGCATTGTTTGTGATACCATAAATTAAACGGTGGTTTAAAATCTGTTAAGCCGGTCAAGAGGCCTGCGAAAGTAAGCTCCCTGGCACGAACCAGGGGCCGATGTGGAGTGGAACGAAACTCCATTTGGGAGAGATCAGCATCTCCAGAGCGGTGACCACAAAGATTCCAGCAATACTAATTTAAGGTGAGAAGTCTGATCACCATCATAACCTAAAAGCGCCTTTTCGCGGCTGAAAAGAACATATGCCCACCGTTTTCCCATTCGTGTGGACAACCTGCTGACCTCGCTGAATATCAATCTGAAACTTAAGCTTCATTCTCCTATCGAATACTTCAAATTGACACAGGAAATTGAAATTGTTCCCGTACCATATACTAACCGAGAACCCTCTAAATAGTACAGGCTGGTCCCTAGTTTGTGCTGGGACCTTGAACCGCACGTTTGCTTGCATTATCTATATTAAAGTAAACTCGGTAAAGCCGGTCAAGAGGCCTCTAAAGTTAACTCCCTGGCGCGAACCAAGGGGCCGATGGGGAGTCGGAAGAAACTCCATTCGGGAGGGACCAGCATCCCCTCCAAACCACCGGAGACCAAGACTCCATCTGCCAAGAACATCAGCCTCGCCAAGATGACCAGCACCACCTCGGAGGACGACGACCGGAGAGACGGCCGCATCGACGAGTTGACCAAGAACATCCAGGAAATACTAAACCTGCTGA
>SDVV010041164.1:0-10464 GCA_016164225.1 Gammarus roeselii | reverse complement strand
ATGCACAGAATATAAGGCACGGAAGGAGTCTTCGATGAGTTTACCCCAGTTTGTAAAAAAATGCGCGAGCTAACTCTCCATACATTTTATAGAGGTTAGTTCATGGGACGCACCAGAACTTGGGAGCAGAAACTGGTATGAAATAAATCTCATCAGAGCTGTTAACTATCCACGCAATTTTGAGTCTTTTGATGTGTTTCTTCTCGTTATCAGTGAGGTTAGAGCTACTGGCGTTTTTGTTTCATTCTCTGGTCAGCTCAATTGAGTCTTTCAAAGCATGACATCAGTTCAGTTTAATGTCCTGACATTGTCAGTGCAGATGAATTTATAGTCAGAAGCAAAATGTCAGAGCTACCGTTTTATTGGTATTGCAGGCTAATGGAAACGATTGGAAAGACCACGATATCAGTTTTTTGCGTAGTGCGAAGTGCGAAGTTCTATAAAGCATTTATAGAGAAAACATAGAGCACATCGAATATAGCGTATTTACATTTGTCTCCCTACGGTACAGTTTAAATGTTTCATTTAACATTTATTACACGATAGGTGCTGTAACAGTGACAACTGAGTATTTAACAACCTAATCTAATAGAGTACAATACTCTCGGAAGCTTTAATCATAACTTTTCTTGCGCTGGATTGTCTTCTGTTTGGCGTTTGGACTGGTGTACAAACGACGCGTAATGGTAGCATGGTTACGGACTGATGTGTTTTTATTATGGGATTTTTGTTCAATTACACATGTCTCCAAACGATTTGTTGGTATGTTCTCTCGGGTTTTACGTCATAAATAGCAAAGACGATATAGCGACTGTTGCACCCACCATCATTGCTCTGTTTACGTCCTCTTTCAGAAGAAGTGTCTCAGTGAACTATTACATCAGGAATAAGTTGTGTTGCAGTTTAGGAAAAGAGTGTAGCGCTCATCATATGAATTTGCTATGCCTCAAACAAACTTTGTTTACTTTCAAGTAAAGAAAACACACCTCAATAAACGTGTTTTATAACAAAAACTTCAGGTTTCCTCGAAAGATATTTTCCCATTCAAACCCGTCATGTTTAATTTCAAACTGTGTACAGTTCCGCCCTCACAAACTCCGTAAATTTCCACACTCTTTCTAGGCTCTAAAAGGATTTTTTGTATTGAATGTGCTAACGGAAAGTCTTCTTTGTTCGTTCATCACAAGCCAAACGATTGTTTGTCGTGAAAACACCATAATAGTCGAAACATTTTATATCGCAGTTAACTGCATTACTTCGTTCCACCCATTGAATAAATGCGTCTGAACTATCATAATTAGGAAAGATAATAAACACGATTTGATAGGGTAGAAAAAAAAATTGAAACCATCATATTCCAAAGGATGAACAATAATTTTGCGACCAATGAATCATTGATCTTCGATGATGAGAAATGCCTCAGTAGTCTCACTCATCAATATATTTTCATCAGTAATTTTTGCGAAAAAATGACCAATATCTAGCTTGTGATAAAAGTCTCAATTTTATAGCACATATTTATGAATTGGATGTGATACTCTTCTATGATGTTCAATAGATTGATTAATAATATTTGTTCGATCACTAAATCATATTTTTTCCTAGTTAATGATCAGTCACTGTTTTCACGTGCAAGCTAAGAAATGCATTACAAAATTATGTCAAGATATTTTCGTAAACTAATTATATTCCGTTACTGAACAGATGACCAAAAGTCAAATGAAACGCTGCTTGGAACGCACGAGGAATTTGAATCTTGATATTCCTCAAATGAAATAATGTATTGAGGGATGTCCACCGCACAAATTTCAAGTGCTCCAGCTGCAAATTTATTTTATCCACCGAGCAGAAATCGAGTGCAACACTATTTTATTTTGTCAACCTCAGATTCCATTCCTTTTAATTTCCGGGCAACAACTGCCTCCCAGCATTCCAGCTTGCTGACGGATTGCGCCGAATAATAATTTATCTTCTCGACGATAATTTTCCGCGCTACACGGCCATGAAGCAAAAAACCGCGCAGGTGAAGGGTTTAGCACCGCAATGGGAGGGCTAATGGCCGGAGTGGGATGTTGCATCAGGGCTTGGCCTGCTGGATCAGAAGAGGAGGAGGAGGAAGAAGAGTTGAGGCTGCGGAAGAACATCATTGAGTGAGCGTAAATATTCTCCGTTTTTCCATCAACTGATTTTATTCATCTCACAAAGAGGGCCACTGATTTGTAATTATAATATTTTAATATATAATGTACTATAGTTATAAAAAATATTCGTGAATTATTCCAAAGATCTTTCCGACTAATGATTTCATAGTCGTTTGATCTCAGAATCATCAAATCCCCATATTTTACGAACACTACGGAAAACACTCGAACTGGCAGAATATTGATCTTAATAGCTGTCTCGGTCTGCATCTCTGCTCTTTTCCCTTCGATCATTATCATTCATGCAGCATTTTGCACACCGATTTTGCGATATCCCTCTAGAGATGTAATAGCTGCAACTAGTGATTATTATTATGAAAACAACAATTTCCAACGTTTGACAATGGGTTTTCAATCCTTATATATAATTCTTGGATTTTCGTTATCGAATAAAGTATTTAAATAGCGAAGACGGAAACAAAGGTTCCACACAGCTCATCTCTACTTGCCTGCCAGAGCAAGGTACAATATTCCATAAAATGTCATCAATTAAATTACGGTCATCGTCCAATTTGAGGTAGGAATCACGAATACGGAGCGTTGGAAAGTCACTAGTACAAGGGGATGGAAAATCGCGAATACATCAGCTTGGGAAAGCACGAATACATGGGGTGGGCAAAACGTGAATTCAAGGAGTGTGGAATTCATGAATACATTGGGTTGAACGATCGCCAATAAATGGAGTTAGTAGATCCTGAGAACATGGGGATGGGATATCGATATCTGAACACATATTGCGGATAGTGATCAACGACGTGGTACGAAAACAAAGGGGTGAATTGACGGCATGAATTATGCATAAAATAGAAATACAGTGTGAACGATACTCGTGCTGGTACATCATACAATTAGTGCTGGCACATCATCATACAATTAGAAGGAGTATATACAAATGCATACCACGGTATAATTGTGAGTCAGGTGTATGGGTAATGATTGACATCATGACTCATACATAGGCGTATGAATATGTTCTCACTTTTGAATGCCTTAGTTGTTCGAGGAGTGGAGTTCGGGGAACGAGAAATACCATATTTTTTTATCCTTCATCACAACCATTTAGAATTTCTTTTTTTATAGATGGTTCTAGCAAACCATCAGCGTTACCTGTTAACAATAGCCAGTAAACATTGCCGTCGTCGGTTGCTGATGGATGATCATCGGTAATGATTTATAGCCACCGATCGACAACTTGAACGTGATGTGCCATTGTATTGCGTCTATTCAACGAATGAACAATGTTTGGCAAACACTTACAGGGCATCGATTCCTTGCAAGTGTGACCTATATGTATACACCGGCACGTCGTCAATCATACGCTGGAACAGCCAAGATGCGGAATAAGCACGGCGGCCTTCGATTGCAGGTTCGGCATATATTAAAGGCCAACAAACGTTTATCCGGTGTTTGTACATCACACAATTATCCCCATCTATTAAATGATGCATTATCGATCACAAATTTACTCATTTGGATGCTTTATTGTCAGTAACGAAAGCAGGAGTACTTGCAAGAGCTGAGTGCTGCATTCGTCGAGCTGAGTAAGTAGCAGACCCAGTACTATTTGCGGTTAGGAGTAGGAGACTGATGCCACAGGGCCATAGCATCTTGTGAGTGGCAATATACTGCACTTCTTATTTCATGATGCTAAATCATATGGGACTGTTGCTCGTGGGAGCTCGGTTAAGTGTGCTCATGTTAAGATGTCATGCCAAGCATGCAGTTAGTTTCAAATTGTTGTCATCGTACGTCAAACACTGTGTGAGTAATGTAATAGACATTTTCCGTGCTCAAGTTTATTAAGTAAATGTCAGTTGAAACAGAGAATTGTCATGATAAAGTAAACGTCGGTGATCCGACTTACCTTGCATATTTTTATTAAAATTAATGGTGCAATGCAATGCTTTCATCTGTCTCGACATAATAGAGAGTGTTGAGTTGAGAATGTCATTCAACAATGTTGTCTTCAGAACAGCTCACGCTGACGAAGACTTGGTACGTATCATCTGTGTTCTCTGATATTTCTGTTATTTTGTCCACATGACATTATACCTGAATAAATTTTAAATCCTTAATTCTTAAAACAAACATCAACTAACGTATACTATGTACGCATGAATAACAATGTTTATCTCCAGTATGTCTTCAAACAGAAGTAAATTTTAACCAACATATTAATATAATAAAATATTCATAATTTCTTTTGCAGTGCTGCATATGTGACTTAGTGCTAATGTCTCAGTTCCGATGTCGGACCAATAGCTAACTTGTTACGTCGTACCGATTTGTCGGATCGATAGCTAACTTGTTATGTCGGACCGATAGCTAACTTGTTAAGTCGTACCGATATGTCGGACCGATAGCTAACTTGTTACGTCGTACTGATTTGTCGGATCGATAGCTAACTTGTTAAGTCGTACCGATATGTTGGACCGATAGCTAACTTGTTGCAGATGCAGTGCCGACATTTCCTTTTCGATGTCAAACTATTATCCAATTAACAACGTCGTGACCATATTTTAAAATTAATGTCGGACCAACGAATAATTGATGATGCAGTACCGATATCTTCCTTTCGATGTCGAAATATTGGTTATTTGACGACGATATTTCTAGTCCGAAGTCGATAGACGACGTCGTGTCGACAGTTCATATTTGATGTCATATCATTGAATAATTGATAACTTGGGGTTGATACCTCATTTAAAACGTCGAAACATTACATTTAACATATCATGCCTAGGGTCGAAAAGAAAATGTTCCTCAATGTTCTTTCTCTTTACAGTATAAAAATTTCCAACCACAATTCAAATTTTATGTCATCTTCTTGAATGGCATGCAAACTAAAATGTTATTATTCTGGTTAAATTATATTCGAAATTATTTTGTATATGACATGTTTTAGCAAGGCGGAATTCGACATTTAAAATTTTGATATGTAGCTGAGTCAACAACAACTTAATGCAGAACATCATACTGGTGTGAGACGCGTAACGAGCTTCAGACCGATTTCCCAGGTAACCAAAGTTCAGACTTTCAAGGGGCAATCCTATCAAGTGACAATCCTATTTTAGGTACATTTGATTAGTTATTGCTGGTGCCAGTTTTGTGTTCCTGCAAGTTAGTATTTAATAAAAAAAATATGAGTAGAAATTGTAGACGCGCGAGGGTTTTGTAGGAGTGCGAGAACAGTAGGATGACGAGGAGCCTTGTCGGAAAAAAGGAGAGGATGCCGCCTCTGATAGTGAATCATTCCATTTGCTCCGCCAGGCTGAGAAGGCACGTGTTCAGAGAATTTGACGAGCATGCGGAGGAACGACTGTTGTATCGATTCTGTGAAATATATGGGAGCATGGACGATGTCCTCAGCAAGTTCTAGGATATGCAGACGATAGACGAAATCCAAGAAGATGGGGGCCATGTTGCTAAGGTCGTCGCCATTAAGCACCAGCTCCGCTCCGCTCTCTGGGAGGAGATGGGAGTCTCCGCCATTGCAGCAACGACATATATCGACGAAAGCAGCGGTTTGTTCATCAGGTAAGGCCATACATTGAGAATGTCCCAGAGGATGCCATGACATCTTGGGATGATCATTAATGTTTTCGTCATTCCTTAGTAAAAAGTAACGGTCCGATATCAAGAAGACTAGCAAGGACCTGTCGCATAATGAGAAGAAACTTAAGAAAGTAAGATACATAGCTTGTTATCCCTACCAGGAGCTAGATGAAGAGGCGTCCCTCTTGAGGGTTATTCGAAACGACCTTGTTCGATCGCTTAGAAGTCTTGGTGGTCAAACCCTGACTTCCGACCGTGATGAATTGGAAAAAAAAACGCAATGGAACCTCACATCCACTCTCAAGTCTATGTAAGGGTCACCGGTATTGGGTCACCCCTAAACACATGTCAAGGCCTCTTATTTCCAATACGACTAATGACCATCTCCTTTCCTCAAACAAAAGACTGAGAACAAACAAATATCGGGACCCTGTTATCCAGAAATCAAAAACGCAACTTGACGGGACTGCATAGATAAAGAAGAATGTCAGCAGGTCCGATGCCGGGTTGCTTTCGTGAAGCACACTGAATTTGTAATGTCAACGCGAATCGCACTTGAAAGTGTCACGTCCTTTACAGTGTTCCGTGAATTATAGGTGACTCAATCGTCTTCTCACTATGGGTTTGTATTTGATAATCGGTGCAAGGCAAAGAGGCATGTTACATGCATGTTCGGTGCCACACTTGATATGATCATAGGTACCTCTACGAATTTGTGGCCTCAAGCCTGAAAATTCTCTCATAATATGTGATGTAGTCATTAACGATCTGAAGCGTACAAGGCAGTGATGCAGCAGACAAGCGAAGACGAATGCGGTTGACATCTCCTACAGTCTACCCAAAATAGCAAAGTCACCGTCACGAATCAAACACTTGAAAGTATTGTTCAGTCCAAAGGAGTATTCTTCATCATGTTCTTTGATGAATTTCGGGAGAGATCTGATCTAATCCAAACAGATACCCCACACCTGAATGACATTGGTAACGCCAGACTAGAGAAGTGTAACCTCCATATGGACACCATCCAAATGCAAAAGAGACGCTCTGTGGATTTTTTAGTTGGCAATGGTAACATGAAAGGCGAATAGGTAAGTGTTCTGCTGTCCCGGTATTACTGTGCAGTCTCAGACCAATACAATTAGAAAAAAAAATGAAAACTTGAGTGCCGTTGAACTCGCTTTAGAGTACCTGCAAGTTAATACGCCTGGCTAACAATTTCATTCAGAAGCGCTTTTGGAAAAATAGAGAAGCCGTGTGAAAGCGATACAAAAATATGAGACAAACGCACACACATTAAGACCTCTATGCTTCAAAAATTGAATAAACAGCGCATGGGGCGTCTAATACAAATATATATCGTGAAGTATTTTTCTTTGGTAAACAATATTTTGACCTAATTTGCTTATGAGACACCTAATCTTATTCTATTCAGTTCTGTTCAATTTCTGGTATCAAATTAGAACATACAGTGCAATCTCGGATATATTCAACATTTCGGCGTCAACCTAGACCATACAATGCAAAGTCGGATTGACCTGTTCGGAGCGTGCTATAACTAAAACACATATACTTTAGTTATATAACTGAAACTGAGGAGCATATGAAGAAAAACGAAGGGGCATGAATATTTATCCCGCTACAAGCAATCTATCAACAACAGGGCTGTTATCAAGAAGGATTTGATGAAATATGAATCATAATGTATGATGAACTGTGTGAACATCGTCAGTCGTGATCTTCTGAGTGTCTCATCGCCGCCTGTTTGTTATGTTCGTATGTACGTTCTCTCCAAGAACGTTTCCCTCGACGAAGTTCCAGACCACGTTCACTTCAGCTTTATTTTATGCTACCATTATGTGTGAGGGAGATTCTACATTCAACGACGTCAATCTATATGAACTCTCTATTGAAATACGAGCGCCAGCTGACAAATCATAATTTGCCGCTAAACAACAACTTAAAAAAAAGGTAATGAATAACACTGAAAAAGCCTTGACTCACGCTCGAAAACTTGACGCAAATAACGGCAGAACGGAATGACACACCCTCGACCCTTTCTGAGTCACCTTAAGTGAAGACAGAGGATACCCTGAATCGCTACCCTCTCTCACCACATGACCTTTCAAAACAGAGAGAGGATTTAAACCACTCAGGCAAAAGATTCCTTCAAGACCCCGTTTGCGACAGGATGTGAAAATCAACTCCTGTGATATATTATCGTCATTATTGACATTTTATTGGAAGCCATGCAGCAACCTGCAGCACAATTCTCCACTGAAGTGCTGTTTTCCACCTCCAAACTCAAGAGAGACACATAGTTTTTCACATGTCGGAAATTGATGTTGAACATCAGAAAAAATAATACGGCACATTCGATCAAAACATATTTAAAAGAAATACACACTGGCACTGGTAACCAAAATGAAAATACTACTACATTGAACTCAAGAAAACAAGTGCAAGAGTAGGATTATTCCTAAGACCTTAATCAAACTCGGAAGAAACTTTTCCGATGTTGATTTTTTTTTTTAATTATTATTTTTTTAATTCCTGAGGGTCTCTGGCCCCCAGTTATACGATTTCAGCTCACGACCTCAGAGAAAAATAGTGTGGTGACGCCACTGCTGAAACTGTGCCTTCGCATGCATATTTCCAAATTCATTTACACGTTGAAAGAAAGAACACTGCATTATAATGCCAGACCAACATTGGGAATAATCCTAAATCATACTGAACGAGATGAGTTCCAGAGAAAAATAGAGAAAAAAGGTGAGGTGAGGCCAGAAATTAAACCTTGCCTTCTAATGCAGTTTTTGTTTCAGAGAGTAACTTGATAATGTAGTCGGAGGTTTTATCTCCAAATTCATGTACTCGTTGAAAATAACAAGACACTACATTTTAATGACAGACAAACATAATGAATAATACTGAAGCATATTGCACGAGATGAATTTCACTTTAACCCTCATCTTCTCTGTTCCACTCAATTCCATTTTGCCAAATTATCATGTCGTTTTTATGCTTCTCCCGACAGTCGACGCTTTTATTTTGCTGCCGTTCATCTACTCGAGAGTCACTTCCTTCATTCCATTTTTAACAAAATGGGAAAAAATTCGGTGATGAATCGTTGTAGTATTTTTGTAGGAGATGTAACGATGGGATGTGCTACAAACCGTGCATTGTTCTCATGTGTTTTGCTCGGGTCATTTTAAAGTGTTAGGGACAATTAAATATTTTCCGGGTAACGTGTAATTTAAAAATATTGAAATCAGGAAAGATTAACACCCTGAAATGGTGCTGTATAATAATGTTGCTCCCACCAATGAAAAATATGCCGGAAAATATACATTATTATACCTTCACAACGAGATTAGACAGTATGGGTCTACTCAAAACTGTTCCAAAAGGCTATAGACAATTATTGTCGCTATATTTGCAATTTCTCTGCTGGAGAATAATATTGTTAGAAATTGTAATATGCTTATTTATAACTATTAATGCAATTTTATCATCTGGATTGGGAGACATAATTGCAGGCGTTTACATGTTGCGCTTTTCATGTTGTTGTTAACATTATTATCCAGCAAAATATTGTTCGGATTGGTTTGTAGAATTCTATGACTATGAAAATGCCTGGAATGATGGATGATCGTTTCCTATGATGGAACTTAATATGTTTCAAAATGTTTCAAACACCTTTTATTGCGATTTGCCTTTTCCAAATTTGGTATTTCATTGTGCACATTAGAATCCTTGGTCGCAATTCCTCACCGAAGAGGAAGCCATCCATGCGGCTCTTATCGATAACTCTTGTTATTCCAGGTCCACTTTCAACACCTAGCAATGATACCTGCTCTCAACTTGTCCTCATTGCAGATAATATCATTCGCATGTATTAATAAATTTGTGAAAATTGGTCCATAGGAGAATTCCAATATATTTTAATTCTAACCTCCAGCATCAGTTTTTTGCCATCGCGTACGGTTTCATCTTGCTGTGTATGGCCCACTATGGGAGACAATAGAACCATTCAGAATAGCGGCAGTTATCCTTCCTGCAATGGGATCCAGGGCTTAATTTAACGAGCAGTTAGACTCTGGGGAATATTCCTGACAGCCTTTTGTTTCATGCCTGAACGTGTAGCAGCAGCGATATTCGGACCTTATATTTACGATACGATGAGTCGCAAGCGAAGTGGGACACATCAGTTAAAAGAGTTCAAACAAAACCATTCAGTCATGCATGCTACCTATTTATCCAAGGTAACACCTGAAACCTGACTCGATGGCACCAACACACACTAGTTTATCGTCCTCCCAAGAGCAACGTCGCAGATGATATCGATCTTTACAACACCCTCGTCGATGTGGTCAGAACACAAAACAGTATAGTACTTGGAGACTTCAATATTCCCGACATCGATTGGGAAACAGAAGAATGTACGGCCACTGGCCAACGCCTGATTGATTTTGCTGATGATAAGTTTATGACCCAAATGGTAAAGACACCTACAAGAGGTAGCAATATTCTTGATCTTATATTCAGTGCAAGCGACTCTCATGTCACGAACGTCGAAGTGGGCGAACCCCTCGGAAATAGCGACCACAACTGTATTCGTTTTATGATTGAGCTCAAGTTGATAACGTCAACTAACTGCAAAAAAGTCCCTAACTTTAGATTAGCTAACTTTGATAGCTTAAGAGAGGCA
>SDVV010041163.1:0-10464 GCA_016164225.1 Gammarus roeselii | reverse complement strand
CCATACCAACCAAGACCAACTCAACATTCCTTTTAGACACCCTCACAGCTGTCATACCAACCATGAACAATTCAACGCACTCTTTAGACCCCCTCACAGCTGTCATACCAATCAAGACTAAGTCAACGCCCTCTCTAGACACCCTCACAGCTGCCATACCAACCAAGACCAACTCAACGCACTCTTTAGACACCCTCACAGCTGCCATACCAACCAAGACCAACTCAACGCCTTCTTTTGACACCATCACAGCCTCTTTAGACACCCTCACAGCTGCCATATCAACCAAGACCAACTCAACGCACTCTTTAGACACCCTTGCAGCTGCCATACCAACCAAGACCAACTCAACGCACTCTTTAGACACCATCACAGCTGCTATACCAACCAAAACCAACTCAATGTGCTCTTTAGACACCCTCACAGCTGTCATATCAATCAAGACCAACTCAACGCATTCTTTAGGCACCCTCACGCTGTCATACCAACCAAGACCAACTCGATGCAATCTTCAGACACCCTCACTGCTGACAGCCATACCAACCAAGACCAACTCAACGCACTCTTTAGACACCCTCACAGCTGCCATACCAACCAAGACCAACTCAACGCACTCTTTAGAGACCATCACAGCTGCTATACCAACCAAAACCAACTCAATGTGCTCTTTAGACACCCTCACAGCTGCCATACCAGCCAAGACCAACTCAACGCACTCTTTAGACACCCTCACGGCTGCCTTATCATCCAATGCCTACCCACAGCCGTTTGCAGACTCCATCACATCTACCATAGTAGCCAAGACCCACCCATCGCACTCTTGTTACTTTCACAGCTGCCATATCAACCAAAAACCGCTCACCGCCCTGTTCATACTCTCTCACAGATTCCACAGCAGCCAAGGCCCTCTCACCGTACTCTTTAGACACCTTCACAACTACCATAGCCTTCAAGGCCCACTTACCTCACTCTTTAGACTCGTTCATAGCTGTCATAACAACCGGAACCACTCACCGCACTGTTCAGGCTCCCTAACAACTACCGTAGCACAGTACTCTCGAAACTCCCCTACAGCTGCCATATCAAACGAAAACAACTTACCGCACTGTTCTGACTACCTCGATCACATCGCACTCTTGAGACTCCCTTACATCTGCAAAAAACGCCTAGACCCACTCACCGCACTCTCCGCAGCGAAGTACAGGCTCTTCCCTCCTTTCCGCAGATAGTTCGTGATGTGGCTAAACGTCATTACGAAATCCGCTGGAAAAAAAATTGCTTATGTGAGACATTATGCATTAATTAAAAATCTGTCTATCAATGTATACATAGTTATCAACTGCTCTCTATTAATTTTGGGCATTATTACAGAGTCACGTGTACGATTTCTAAACAATATCTAAAGCACCGTCACAGCACTTTGTCCTGCTGGGCTACTATGCATTGTAGTCTTATTTATTGATGGCCCTTATTCGACGCAGCTCTTGAACCTCGTTCACGTGGATTCAATACGGTTTCCTAACTGTTATATTTCATCTCTTGGTCAACCCGAAGCTCTTCGTCGATAAATGGTATCAGATAACAGTAATATTGGATCAGCAATAATTTCACTGAAACTTGGTTCCTATCCAACTGGTGTCGTGTTGATCGCCAAGTATGGAATTGCTGGTCTTGTTGTTAAGCAGCTGTGTCAAATGTTCTTGAGTAGTCGGCTGTTCATATGCATGAGTGAGGTGGCGAAGTTTGGAGTAGATGGTTTGAGGCAACATGATCTCTACTGTGCAAACATAATTGAACTAGTTAAGGTCGTTCATGAATCAGACATCCCAGATGTATTTAACTGGCAAACAAAGTGTTCTTGAATTCCACGTCGAAGGTGAAATGACACGCGTTATCTTTCATGTCCAACAGTGAAATCGTGTTAGGGGTATGCTGGGTTCAGAAAAAAGAATAAGCAGGATGAAGATCTGATGACCGGGAGGAATAAAATCAACGAGACGTGATCTTTTGCTCAACAAATCACTCATCACCTCTAGAGAAAGTCTAGATCAAGTTGAATATCATCATGCGTTGATGCAACTAACGGCAACCGTGGTGCAGATTGCCAGCTGCTGTAATGTTGATGCAAGTAACGGTAACCGTGGTGCTTGATGCCAGCTGCCGATATGTTGATGCAAGTAACGGCACCTGTGGTGCATGATGCCAGCAGCCGAAATGATGATGCAAGTAACGGCAACCGTGGTGCAGGATGCCAGCTGCCGTAATATTGATGCAGTAACAGCAACCGCGGTGCATGATACCAGCTGCCGTAATGTTTCACAGGAAGGCTTTCATGAGGTACAATCTGTTTATTCTATTAAACGCACATCGTTCATTTATCGCGCATATCATAATAGCATACATCTTCTCCTCATTTGCTGCTCATTTGAGGCATCTTCTCCTCATTTGCGGCTCATTTGAGGCATCTTCACCTCATTTGCGGCTCATTTGAGGCATCTTCTCCTTATTTACGGCTCATTTGAGGCATCTTCTCCTCATTTGCGGCTCATTTGAGGCATCTTCTCCTCATTTGCGGCTCATTTGAGGCATTTTCTCCTCATTTTCGGCTCATTTGAGGCATCTTCTCCTCATTTGCGGCTCATTCGAGGCATCTTCTCCTCATTTGCGGCTCACTCATTTGAGGCATCTTCTCCTCATTTGCGGCTCATTTGAGGCATCTTCTCCTCATTTGCGGCTCATTTGAGGCATCTTCTCCTCATTTGCGGCTCATTTGAGGCATCTTCTTCTCATTTGCGGCTCATTTGAGGCATCTTCTCCTCATTTGCGGCTCATTAGAGGCATCTTCTCCTCATCTGCGGCTCATTTGAGGCATCTTTTCCTAATTTGCGGCTCATTTGAGGCATCTTCTCCTCATTTGCTGCTCATTTGAGGCATCTTCTCCTCATTTGCGGCTCATTTGAGGCATCTTTTCCTCATCTGCGGCTCATTAGAGGCATCTTTTCCTCATCTGCGGCTCATTATAGGCATCTTCTCCTCATTTGCGGCTCATTTGAGGCATCTTCTCCTCATTTGCGGCTCATTTGAGGCATCTTCTCCTCATTTGCGGCTCATTTGAAGCATCTTCTCCTCATTTGCGGCTCATTTGAGGCATCTTCTCCTCAATTGCGGCTCATTTGAGGCATCTTCTCCTCATTTGCTGCTCATTTGAGACATCTTCTCCTCATTTGCGGCTCATTTGAGGCATCTTCTCCTCATCTGCGGCCTGCTGTCAACCAGTTTCATGTTCTTTCCTCACGCCACGTCTAGGACCATCAGCAAGGTGTGTGAATTGGAGAAAAAGTGTGCAGTTGGACGGCATAGTTTATACTGACCCGAGGTCAATCAAGACTTTATTAAGATATGTGAAATTGCGATATGTATTCCAAATAGAACTATGAGTAGGGGAATAACAGGAAGAAGTGCGTGTAGTTTTCAGTCTGTCTATTTCTAATGATGGAAGGCCCGCTCACTGTAACCAATTAATAGAGCTATGAGTAGGTGAATAACAGGAAGAAGTGCGTGTAGGTTTCAGTCTGTCTATTTCTAATGATGGAAGGCCCGCTCACTGTAACCAATTAATAGAGCTATGAGTAGGTGAATAGCAGGAAGGAGTACGTGTAGTTTTCAGTCTGTCTATTTCTAATGATGGAAAGCCCGCCCACTGTAACCAATTAATAGAGCTATGAGTAGGTGAATAACAGGAAAGAGTACGTGTAGTTTTCAGTGTGTCTATTTCTAATGATGGAAAGCCTGCTCACTGGAACCAATCCTCACCTAAACTGTTCCTGGAAATTTCATTCCACATCTGAAGCCATAAACTTTTACTAGCCAAGTTTATTGCATAAAACGTGACGGGCAGAGTAGCAAAGTTAGCCCCATGGAACTTCCTGACGCCATCAGGGTCATAGGAGCACTTCAGGAGCTCAGAGCTGGCCTTTCAGGAGCCTTTCAGGAGCTTAGGATCCTGGCATGAGCTTAGAAGGCGATCAAAATCGCAGAAGCCTTTCAGTAGCTTTACAGCCTTGCAGTGGCTCAAGAGACTTTCAGGATCTCAGGAGCCTATCAAAAGCATTCAGGATACATGACCCTGCAGATTGTATGCTCTCTGAAGGACTACTGAGACATCCTATGCGGGTCGTGCTGCAAAGAGGGTGCAGTGTCTCGAACATTTGTTGGAGGACGTGCCGGCTGCTATAATAAACATCGGAAAGTTTTGCAGTGAATGTTCGCTAACTAAATTAACTCTATGCTATGGTGAGTGTTTCAATGTTTGACAATTCTATTGTTTAAGATTTACTGCTTCATCGACGTTAACTCGATACAAATTATAAAACTAATGGGTTTTCCAATATGTGAATCCTGAATTATTGTTGTTGGGTCTGTTCTTTGAAGGGTTCCTGATACGACGCAGGTAGTGTATGGCGTTTTTGGAGAAGCAAGATGTATTGAAAGACCTTCTGACCGTCAACATCTTTATTTTGGCAAGCCATTGGAGTCTAACTTATTGGTCATAAATATGGTATTTATTTTTTCCTACCTGAGTCAGAAATGGTAACAATATATTTAGATAAAGAAGAACATGCAACACAGAAAATTAGGTCGTTCCCGAATTAAGATAGGGTGCGCCCTGAAGATTGCGAACAAGCGCGTATCCGAACGCTTTATTTAGTAAAGCGTTTTCTGAATGAACCAGATTTATTGTAGCGTACACGAATTAGATTGGGGTTGATGAGAAGTGGTCCTTTTCGAAATCTTGTTGAGGCTGAATTTGACTGCTTTTTGCAAACATTGCCGTCTAATCTAGGCTACGAGCGCCCCGACAGTTCAATACTCTTATTCACATAACGTTATTCAATTACAATCAGTTATAATGGAGATAATGAATCAAAAATCATAGATACCACCAACTGGCAAGCGGGCGCCAATCCTATCATTATTTGCCCAAATTTGGTTTTACGTAGTGGATTTAATGTGGTCGTCGACAAAATCCGAATATCTAATTGAACAAGTTAACAATCATCGGAACTTCAAATTAATGCATACAGCTACATTTTGTCGTTCATGTTGATGTGTCACAATCATCTAAAGAACGGAATGGTTGAACGCATTTCATTGATTCAAGCAACTTATGACGTGCGCTGGCGTTTCAGTGTTACTGTTTATGCATTATCAAACACTGGTCACAATCAATGTGCAATAGTCGCACCAAGAACAGAGCGAGCCATAGTGAAGCTGGTCAATAAACGCTTGTGAGGGCTGATATTAAATAAAGGAGGACTGCTATTTAATGGAGATTTAAAATGAATCCCCCATCCGCCGGTCTCACGCCACGTCATTATGTCAGCCAGACAGTGATCGGCGGCCGGGACCATCGTTAGCACCCTCAAGCTTGGGGGGGGGGCGGTCGTATGTTCTCAGACAGATAGAAAAACACATGTTTGGCTGTGATGACGGATCACTAAAGTCAATTTTGGAAGAAATTGTTGCAGGGCTCCCAGGCAGCATCGATCATTGTCTTTTCAACGGATGCTATCTTGAGCAGTGAAGTGTGTTCATTGCATTGGTCATTGAATGGTATTCCTACGGAAACAGGCATGCAGTAAGCACGATGTACAGTAAAGTACATAACACGTTGTGAATACGATGATAAATGCTGAGTGGAAGAAGCCGGGCAGACTAACATAATTCTGTACACACGAAACCTGGATAATTATCCCCTGATTTGGGTCATTGAAAGGGCAATCAACTATCGACCGCGGCCGGTCCATCTCGAGGAAGACCGTCCATGTCACGAACTGCAGCGACGCGTCAAGGCTCTGTCGTGGTAGCTGACTGCATTGCAAAGCAAGCCATTTGTACGGTGTTTGAGTTCAAATGTACTACAAAGAAAGATATCCTAGTCGACCCAGATTTTTCCTTACAAAAAAAAAAATGAAAAAAACTATTATCTTGCAAAGAGATGAAGATTTAGAAAGGTTAGTAGGATAAATGTAGGAGCAAACACATTAGTGGTTCTAGTATGACACAAGTGATAACAATATTTTCTTAGTATGCATCTAATCGGAAATCAAGGTCGGCCAATAGCGTGGAAATGTATGATCATTATCAACCAACTCATGTGATCGTCCATGAATACTCGCATGATGAATGGTGTAACATGCTCGAGTGGCCTGGAAACATCAATATCAGGCCTATTCGTAAATTATATCCGACCAAATGTTCCCAATAATCACCGATTCCCAATTAATTCAGTTACAACGCGAAATGTTTGTTCTTTTTTAGACAAGGAGGTTGGGTACGCTAAAGCTAATCTTAATGTATTCAGTGACCGTTATCAACGGAGCCTCATTGATCTATCCATGTAACCTCCTGGATCACCAATGATTATAGTTGAGAGGCCACCCATTATTATTAGTATTATTATTATTATTGTTATTATTAAATCATTTATTTCCAGCGTCTGGCAATGGGTTTTCAATTGCCAGACGATTTTGGGTGACTTGCCCATTGGTTTCACTATGGACTGAAGAGATCTTCTCATATTCCCGGTTGCCGATCCAAGCGGCGGTGAGGAGAGACAGGGCTGATATACTGCAACGTTAAATTGTCGTTGTCTCCGGAGCTGAAACGTTAACATAACATGACAAGCTCAAACAATACAGGCTAGTTTTTAAAAGTCAAATAATACTACGAATAATTTGCGAGGGTATTTTCTATAACATGTAATAAAATAAAATAATAAGTTCCAAGAATAAGAGAAGCAATAAGCATGGACAGCACAAAATTTGTACGGTAGATGATAAAAATAAGGAAGTTGTTTATTAAAAATGTGACAATTATAATTTTACCAGCATATTATCGGTTAATTAGGTATGCTTCTTGCAGTTACAGATACAGATACTAGGCCGAATCCCTCCGAAAGCGGGATGGTTCACGGCACCGCTCACCTCACACCCCCCTCATACACTCTTACGCACACAAACGTAACTCTTTGGTGCTAAAGGGTCTGGTCAAGAGACCCCGTAATACACACGCCGGGTCACTTACGTTCATCCAGTCAACGAAGCCATGGCGCAAAGCGCATAGGGTTTGCGTTAAAACTCGTCCATTCACAACCCTTCTCCCCACTCATGTCTATCCATTGCATGCTCTCTCATTACCCCCACACTTGTCTCTCTTCTTCCTAACGCTTGCTTATGTCTAGGCCTCTAGACCTACGTCCACTCGCTTTACCTCTAGGTCTACGTCCATTTGCTTCCGCTTCTATCACCCTTCTCCCCAATCTCCCATCATCCATCCCCACCATTCGTCTGAACCATCTCAGAACGCTTGAATCTACTCTGTCCTCCAACTTCTTCAATATACCCCTACTAATTTGAACGTCGTTATTGCTCCTCTCTCTCAGTGTCCCCCAACCCCGCCCCTCAAACATTTCACCTCGAAAACATTCATTACTAATTTATTTCAATGGCAATTAAGTTCTGCTTGAGGCTGCAGAAAGATCGGGAGGCATTCGCCTAATTTTGCCTATGATGAAAACCGGACCAGCAATTGATATTAAACATCGTTGGATTGCATTCATTTCTTTTTTCCGTCGGAATATGATAGGACGAGGGACTAATTCTGAAAGCAATTTACTTATCACCATCAATTCAGGAGCAGTGGCCCTGGATCCATTTGCCCTTCTCTTTTATTTGCTGCTCCCATGGGCGGTAGGAGATGGGGAGTTACTGACTGGAATCAGTTCACCATCGCACCTCCATTCATGAGCTTTCATTGAATTTAAGAGTGTTAAGTTCAATTAGATGCAGCAGAGTTTTATTGCTGTCATTGGACTTGAATATTGTCTCTTAGTATTGAGAGGCAGTTGAAAGCAGCGGATACCGGCGATGAACACCTTCAATATTGCAGGGAACATGTAGAAGGTATCGTTGTACAACTACAGACAGATTCTTCATGACATATTTTGAAGGGCTTAGTTCAAGCTGGTGCAGCACAATAGTGAGAAATAAATGAGGAAGTAATTCACCATTCAGTTTATTGTCGCTGAACAGCTCTTCACTAACTTGGGATGGCTGCATTACATCGTAAGTTAACCCATTAGAAGGCAGGAGGGTTCATCATGAGTGAATGTTATGGTCTGGTGATAGACATAAGAATGCCTAACGGGCAACATGACTGTACCATGGCAAGTCTTTAATTTGTAAAAGATAATAATTTACGTACATGTTTTAAACACTCATTGTTTTGTGATGCTTGTATTTATTAGGCTTGCATATGCTAACTAATTCAATGTATGCTGCTCATAACATGTTTTTTCATGAATCATACTTCATAAAATATCTTGATATATTTCAGAAGTGACGAGTATGCGTTTGCTTTGTTACATTTCAATTTGGACGTATCCCAATCTTTCTGAATTTTTGGGGCATCTTTGCTATAAAATGGTGGCTTGTCTTGATGGCCCGAGTCATCACAACAGAAAACATTTTTAGGACAAGAAGATACTTGACTTTATCATGAATGGGTCTCGTCTCATTTGCCATTGCCAAGAACCAGTGCTTAACAAATCTGTTTGAAACCTACAATCCTAGAATTAGTTAACTAAAGTAGTTGCGTGATTTTCTTGCATTCAAAGTTGGTTGTCTGGCAGATCATTTAATTTTTGAGGCACAGGTTCTCTATGATGGTGTTTTTATAACCGAGTCAATGCAAACTGAATAATATTCCATTCTAATTTTGTCTTGTTTGCGTTGGTCAAAGACCATTTGCGAATATTGATCAACCACGGTGAGTGTGCCCGAAATGTCTGATTTTACATTGATTTTTCTTGCGAAAATTGAAAATTATTTCAAATATGTTATCAATAATAACTCAGTATTATTAAAACTAGCAATCCTAAAAGTTTTGTTCATTGTCTATGTAACGAATTGTCATCTCGCATTCATTTCAACCTACTAGTCATTAATATCTAACATCATATATGGCAGACACTCTGGCTAGCTATTCGCAGGATGCCAAGGAGCCTATACATAGGTTTAATAATGAGTGGAATCTAAATGAATTTATGTAACTTCTTGCGATAACTTTTTTGTTGCCTTTCACCCCTCGCGGGTTAGAAAGTCGCCGCTTGGATGAGCTTGGACAAAAATTAACTAGACTCCATTGACCCTAATACCAATCAACAGAATGCCTATCCTGATAGGAATGTTTGACATGAAGAGCAAACATTATGAGGAAGAAATTTGACGAGATTACTTTTCAACAATATAAATCGCAGAACTAATGTTTCTATGTTCATACAGAATATTTGCTTTTCTTTTGTAAAAATGTACAGATTTAATGCATTTATTACAATTTAATGGTAAATTCCACTTAATTAATATCATATGCAGCAAAAATTTCAATCATTTTAAAACCTATTTTGTTTAAATTAATTCAGAACTGATGGCAGCCGGAAAGGAGTAATCAGCACATTTAATTCTGATAAATAGACTTTTGAAATCTGACACTAATATACCATTGATATGCTTCCCATCGAAATACCTTAGGTTGAAAATATACAAAAAAATACGTATGATCATACAAGCCAACATTCTGTACCCCTAATCATTTCATAAACAAATTTGATCTATCAATCGAATCTTGTAACATCATTAAGACCGATCTTCTTTTCTGGGTAGAGATTTCAATATTGAGGTTATGAGTTACTATGACAAAAATATTGATTTAGAACTCCGTTCTACAATTAATAGCCTTGCATAATTTTCATTAACATCACAAATAACTAGAATATCCAGAGTTACTGCCACCATATTAAATAATGTTTTCCTAACAAAAACTCCAATCTAAAACTCTGGCTGATTAACATCGGCTATTTAAGACCACCTGCTCATCAGTGCAGTTCTGTTTGCGTTGCTCATGAATAATGGAGCAGTCGATAGTAGCAAACTAATTAAAGCAAGGTTAATAAAAGAGGCAAACAAAAGCAAACTTGCATGATAAGTGGCATCAAAACGATTTCCATTAAATTCTGAATTGAAATGACTAATTTTGTTGTCAAACAATTTACTTTTATAGTAGACGAATGTTATAAATCTTGATGTCCCTTTGAAACTACAACTGTGTTTCCTTCAGGCATAGCTTACTCTGGATTAATGCTTATTTCAAATCATATATATAACGAATCGGAGAAAAGTGATTCTTTTTCGTTGTACATGCAAGGTAAGAACCGAAATGCTACTCATATTCAATTTAAAGACCCTGTTCCAGGGGGGATTCGATATTCTAAACGACGTAAGTACGTAAATGCATTTTCTTGAAGAAAAAATGTATCGAACATGAAAAGGAACCATTAGCATACTAAGAGCAAATAACAATATATTGTACCAATGTATAATCATTGTTTATAATTGATTGTAACAA
>SDVV010041162.1:0-10464 GCA_016164225.1 Gammarus roeselii | reverse complement strand
GTTCAAGAACTGTAAATACAAGAATCCTTGTACCTAACGTCAATTTATAATAGCACACCTAAAGTTGATTCGGGACATTCTTTAATCAACGTAATATAGACAGAGTTAGTGAAATCTTGGGAGCGATAACCGTAGAGTGTTTGCACAAATCCTGTTCACTGTTTTGCACGCAAACTTTTTATACTAAATGCAATATTTCTTAGTAAAATGTTATGGCATCCCATAATTAAAAATGTACGGTAAATGCATGGGATATAAAATAAATACTTAACCGAGTTATCTCTAATTCTGGAATGTTACATGCTTGCGTCCTTTATGCCCTATTTTTTAGCTCGTTCGGCCATCATAAGGCATCATTCGGAGAAGCTAACATGCCTCTCACTCCCCTATCCTGCCAAAAACATCCTCCAAACACTCTGCCACCATCCCTTTACGCTGGCCTCGTTCTTCGTGTATCCCCGTAGAGCGTTAAAGCTCCGCAACCCTGCTCGCCAAGCTCAAGACTCAATGTTAAAGTGTCGATGCTGGAGTTCGGGGGAGTTTTTGCCGGCGGGCTGCTATTGGCTGGCCGCTCAGTGAGCTGCCGGCGAGCATCGTGAGAGGTTGTGTGTCGCTTTGCGTTCGAGACTCTTGGATACTGCACTTGTCTGCTCATCTAAGGTATGTTGGTGAAGTTCATTCTTTTAACTACTGTGAAAAGTAGTTCCATTCTTACTAATAAATAAATTTATACTGTAATTTTTTTACATAAATTACGGTGACTTCAGTTAAAGTGACTCGTCTCGGCAGAGCCTGCGCTTGGATTTATACTGATAGTTTCCCTTGAGGTTGTGTCTAAATGCTGACTTGACATTCAGAAGGTGATGTAACCTTGCGTTTATTCCTCTTGATCGGGGAGGTAGGGGCGAGGGGGAGGAGCTTTGCGCACACCAGTAGTGGTGGCATGTGAGGGTTAAAAGTGTTTATAAGTGAGAATTATGCTTAATAATGTTTGCTGAAGTTTATACTCTACAAATTATTTTATATTTGGCATCTATAATACACTCGCAGACATTGTGAAGTGGATGTTTTCAGAGAACATATATTCCGACAATCTTCTTTCATTGGATGTTCATAGTCAGAGCAAAACATTGAGCGGAGATTATCACCACGGCACTCGCATCGTTTCCTTAAAATATCTGCGTCGAAGTAACTTTATCTGCAATTTGTAATCTTGTAGAAGTGGCATAATATAACTTGGAAAAGAACATCTACACCTTAACAGGAATTACCTGAAAAGTTTTTTTTTCAAACAGATAACCGTTTCCTCTTGTTCGCAAATCATCTTCATGTTCTCTCGACGAAGTAAATCAATATCATGTTTGCTGTAATTCCTTAATGAAGCAGGGAATTAAAGGCGTTTAGACTAAAGAGACGCTCCAATTAGTTGTGTTCAGGCTAAAGAGACGCACCAATTATTTGTTAGTGAATTTTAAACATGAGTTAAACATGTTCGAGAGGAGGTATTTTTGTTGTGAATATAGCGATGCAGTATTAATTAATTTATTGATGTACTACTGCTGTAGTTGAAATAAATGATTGTGACAATTTCAGTAATATTCCATAAAATCATTTACCTTTAGATAGAAGAATAACAATTCGGAAACCGGCAAATAACTGGACATATCGAAATGCCTCAGATGAGACTCGTTTGCTTCGTGTTCTAAATTGGAAGTCGATCAGTTACTTAAAAAAACACTCAATTCCAACGGGGTTATTGAGTTGTGGAGTTAATTCAGTTTACCATTTAAAAGATCAGTCTCATCGACGTTATTGAATTACGCAGTCAATCCAGTGAACGCATCAGTCCTCACTTAATAATGATTACAATGATGATCGAAGTATCAGTCGGGAGGGTGTTTCCTCACTGAATAATGATTACACTGTGATCGCATTATTAGTCGGGAGGATGTTTCCTCACTGAATAATGATTACACTGATGATCGCATTAAAAGTCGGGAGGGTGTTTCCTCACTGAATAATGATTACACTGATGATCGCATTACCAGTCGGGAGGGTGTTTCCTCACTGGATAATGATTACACTGATGATCGCATTACCAGTCGGGAGGGTGTTTCCTCACTGGATAATGATTACACTGATGATCGCATTACCAGTCGGGAGGGTGTTTCCTCACTGAATGATGATTACACTGAACCTCAACTGGAAATGAATGACACAGCTGCCAGGTGTACGACTCGTACCTTCAGCATCGAGATTAAAGACGAAACTCGTACTGGATGATTGGATTTGAGGGACGGTTGGTGCTTACCTGTGTACATTTATTTTATGTCTACCGATATGCTTTAAATACGAATTCATGGTAAAAAGCTACCAAATTCAATGCTATAAAATGAAAAGTTATATGGAAACGTTCAAGAGATCTGCATAAATATATGTTAATGCTTTTGAAATGGATTATCCCTGAATCATATTATAATGAAGTTGGATCAAATAACAATTATGTTGGCGATGCTGGTGCATAAGCTGCTTTGATAAATTCATGTTATCAGACACAAGAAGAATAAGAGGAACTTGAACCAATCATGATGCAGATCAGTTAGAAGAAACAAGAAGAATACGAGTAACATGCTCAATTCTTGATGCAGATGAGTTGAAAGGAACAAGAAGAATAAGAGTAACTTGCTCAATACTTGATGTTGATCATTTGGAAGCAACAGGATGAATAGGAATAACTTGCTCAATACTTGATGCAGATCAGTTGAAACAAACAAGAATTAAAAGAGTAACTTGCTCAATACTTGATGCAGATCAGTTGGATGGAACACGAAGAATAGGAGTAACTTGTTCAATACTTGATTCAGGTCAGTTGGAACAAAAATAAGAATATGAGTAACTTGCTGACCACTTGATGCAGATCAGTTGGAAGAAACAAGAAGAATAAGAGTACCTTTCTCACTACTTGATGTAGATCAGTTGAAACAAACAAGAATTATATGAGTAACTTGCTAATAACTTGATGCAGATCTGTTGAAACAAACAAGAATTATAAGAGTAACTTGCTCAATACTCGATGCAGATCAGTTGAGAGGAACAAGAAGAATAAGAGTAAATTGTTCAATACTTAATATAGATCAGTTGGAAGCAACAAGAAGAATAAGAGTATTTTGCTCACTACTTGATGCAGATCAGTTGGGAGAAACAAGAAGAATTAGAGTAACTTGCTCACTAATTGATGCAGATCAGTTGGAAGAAACAAGACGAATAAGAGTTACTTGCTCAATACTTGATGCGGATCAGCTGGAAGAAACAAGAAGAATATGAGTAACTTGCTTACTACTTGATGCAGATCAGTTGGATGAAACACGAAGAATAGGAGTAACTTGCTCAATACTTGATGCAGATCAGTTGGAAGAAAAAATAAGAATATGAATAACTTGCTAACTACTTGATGCAGATCAGTTGGAAAAAGCAAGAAGAATATGAGTAACCTGCTCACTACTTGATGTAGGTCAGTTGAAATGAACAAGAATTATATGAGTAACCTGCTCGATACTTGATGCAGATCAGTTGAAACAAACAAGAATTATAAGAGTAACTTGCTCAAAACCTGATGCAGATCAGTTGGAAGAAACAAGAACAATAAGAGTAACTTGCTCAATACTTGATGCAGATCAATTGGAAAAAAACAAGAAGAATACGAGTAAATTGCTCAATTCTTGATGCAGATCAGTTGGAATGAACAAGAAGAAAAGAGTAACTTGCTCAATACTTGATGTAGATCATTTGGAAGAAGCAGGATGAATAGGAATAACTTGCTCAATACTTGATGCAGATCAGTTGAAACAAACAAGAATTAAAAGAGTAACTTGCTCAATACTTGATACAGATCAGTTGGAGGGAACACGATGAATAAGAGTAACTTGTTCAATACTTGATGCAGGTCAGTTGGAACAAAAATAAGAATATGAGTAACTTGCTGACCACTTGATGCAGATCAGTTGGAAGAAACAAGAAGAATAAGAGTACCTTTCTCACTACTTGATGTAGATCAATTGAAACAAACAAGAATTATATGAGTAACTTGCTAATAACTTGATGCAGATCTGTTTAAACAAACAAGAATTATAGGAGTAACTTGCTCAATACTCGATGCAGATCAGTTGAGAGGAACAAGAAGAATAAGAGTAAATTGTTCAATACTTAATATAGATAAGTTGGAAGCAACCAGAAGAATAAGAGTATTTTGCTCACTACTTGATGCAGATCAGTTGGGAGAAACAAGAAGAATTAGAGTAACTTGCTCACTACTTGATGCAGATCAGTTTGAGAAAAACAAGAAGAATAAGAGTAACTTGCTCACTAATTGATGCAGATCAGTTGGAAGAAACAAGACGAATAAGAGTTACTTGCTCAATACTTGATGCAGATCAGCTGGAAGAAACAAGAAAAATATGAGTAACTTGCTTACTACTTGATGCAGATCAGTTGGATGAAACACGAAGAATAGGAGTAACTTGCTCAATACTTGATGCAGATCAGTTGGAAGAAAAAATAAGAATATGAATAACTTGCTAACTACTTGATGCAGATCAGTTGGAAAAAGCAAGAAGAATATGAGTAACCTGCTCACTACTTGATTTAGATCAGTTGAAACGAACAAGAATTATTTGAGTAACTTGCTCAATACTTGATGCAGATCAGTTGAAACAAACAAGAATTATAAGAGTAACTTGCTCAAAACCTGATGCAGATCAGTTGGAAGAAACAAGAACAAAAGAGTAACTTGCTCAATACTTGATGCAGATCAATTGGAAAAAACAAGAAGAATAGGAGTAACTTGTTCAATACTTGATGCAGATCAGTTGGATGCAGCAAGAAGAATATGAGTAACTTTCTGAATATTTGATCTAGATCAGTTGTAAGATACAAGCAGAAGAAGAGTTACTTGCTCAATACTTGATGAAGACCAGTTGGAAGAAACGGGAACAATAAGAGTAACTTGCTCATTGCTTGATGCAGATCAGTTGAAATAAACAAGGAGAATAGGATTAGCCTGCTCAAGACTTGATGAAGATCAGTTGGGAGAAGCAAGAAGAATAAAAGTAACTTGCTCAATACTTGTTGTAGATGAGCTGAAAGAAACATGTAGATAAGAGTAACTTTCTCAATACTTGACGCACATAAGTTGGAAGAAACACGAAGAATAAGGGTTACTTGCCAAATACTTGATGCAGATCAGTTGGAATAAACAAGAAGAGTAAAAGTCTCTTGCTTAATACCTGACGCATATCAGTTGGAAGAAACATTAAGATAAGAATAAGAGTCATGTGCCCAATACTTGATGCAGATCAGTTGGAAGAATTAAAAAGAATAAGAGTAACTTGCTCATAACTTCGTACAGATCAGTTGGAATAAACGAAAAAAAATGCAAAATAGGATTAGTTCGAAGAAACAATTGAAACACGGAGAATAAGAGTTCATGATCAATACTTGATGCAGATCAGTTGGAAGAAATAAGAAGAATAAAACAAGAGTAACTTGCTCAAATTTTAATACCGATGAGATTTTCTGAAACCCTTATTAGTTCCGTCCTCTTATTACGTCTGACTGATGTACCGAGCGCATCGGACGCAGGAATGCAAACCTCTTATTAGGTCTGACTGATGTACCGAGCGCATCGGACGCAGGAATGCAAACCTCTTATTAGGTCTGACTGATGTACCGAGCGCATCGGACGCAGGAATGCAAATTAGGCAGAAAAAGAAGCACAACCAGACAAGAAAAAATACTAAAAAATAAATCTCCGCTTACGGTTTTATTGCAGGCAATTATATCATAAAAGATATCACATGTATACGAAAATAATATTGTACTTTATTGCTAAAGACATATATTTATGAACGGTTTTTAGCTGTATTACCTTGATAATTTAATGTCATGTTGACATGTTGAATGTCACCTAGCAGCATTGGTAGGAATCAAGAGATGGTCAGCCTCCCTGTCAACTGCATGTTGACATGTTGCCTGCCACCGAGCAGCAATGGCAGGAAAAAAGAGAACGGTCGGCATTCATGTTAACTGCATGTTGACATGTTGCCTGTCACCGATCAGGAATGGCAGGAACGGAGAGATGGTCGACCTCCTTGTCAAGAGCATGTTGACTTGTTGCCTGTCACCGATCAGCAATGGCAAGAAAGGAGAGATGTTCGGCCTCCCTGTCAAGAGCGGGGTGACACATTGTAACTAAATACTTCAGCGTATTTTGTCTAAAGTCTATCCCTGGAACGAGGACAAAGTATTGTCACAGAGTATTTAATAGTTGTAACTTGCCCAGCCACGCCTACTGGAACCCAAAGCTAAAGCCGTGTTGCCCGTTGCAGCGCCGGTGAATTAAAATAAATTCAAACGCTAACCCGACTCTCGATAGTAACCGGTCAAGACTCGGAAGACCAAATGAAATTAAATCATTTATTGATGCAGCGCGTTTATAAATAGCTTTAAAGAGTTTACAACAAGCTCTTTAATAGGCTTTAAAGCATTTGGACGTATTTCTGAGCCTTCTCCTATCCACCATCGCGAGACATTGGTGCATGAGACAGAATGGTCCTTCCTAGCGGAGGTTTCAACGAGACAGGGGCGTGTGAGATTACAGGAGAGAAAGTTGCTTGTCTCACGGTCATTAGTCCTGTCCCAGGCCTTTGCATTATGGCTTTAAGCAGAGGAGTGAGTGTCTTGTCTCACGGTCATTAGTCCTGTTTCATGCCTTTGCATTATGGCTTTAAACAGAGGAGTGAGTGTCTTGTCTCACGGTCATTAGTCCTGTCTCAGGCCTTTGCATTATGGCTTTAAACAGAGGAGTGAGTGTCTTGTCTCACGGTCATTAGTCCTGTCTCAGGCCTTTGCATTATGGCTTTAAACAGAGGAATGCGTGTCTTGTCTCACGGGCATTAGTATTACCCAGGCCTTTGTATTATGACTTTAAACAGAGGAGTGTGTCTAGTTTCACGAGCCCAATTCCTGTTTCAGGCCTTTGCATGATGGCATTTCCGGCCATATTGGGTCCGGTCGGAATCCATTTGTCCCCTGCGAAGTTAATCATGCTCTCTTTGATGGCCAATATTGGGTCTGCCAACAGCGTTGGGCCGCCACTACGACTCCTCATTAGGGCTGCAACAGGGGCCCTGTGGAGGGTACCAGATAGCACTGTCAGCAAGGGCCGATTGGAGGGCGTCAGATGGCACTGTCAGCAGGGGCTGATTGGAAGGCGTCAGATAGCACTGTCGGCAGGGGCCGATTGGAGGGCATCAAATGGCACTGTCAGCAGGGGTCGTTTGGGAGGTGCCAGATGGCACTATCAGAAAAGGCTGTTTCGGGGGCGCCAGATGGCACTGTCAGCAGAGCCGTTTGGAGGGCGCCAGATGGAAATGTCAGCAGGGACAACTTAGAAGACCGCCAGATGACACAGTCAGCAAGGGACGTTTGGAGGGCGCCAGATGGTACTGTAAACGAGGACCGTTTATAGAGTGTCAAATGGCACTGTCAACAGGGACCGTTTAAAAGGTGCCAGATGACACTTTTAACAAGAACTGTGTGGAAGGTACCAGATGACACTGTCAACAGGGACCGTTTAAAAGGTGCCAGATGACACTTTCAACAAGAACTGTGTGGAAGGTACCAGATGACACTATCAACAGTGTCCGTATACAGAGCGCCAGATGACATTGTCAACACGGACTGTTTGGAGGGCGCCAGTTGGCACTGTCAACAGGGACCTTATACAGGGCGCCAGATGGCATTGTCAACACGGACTGTTTGGAGGGCTCCAGTTGGCACTGTCAACGTGGACCGTTTATAGGGCATCAGGTGAGGCTGTCAACAGGGACCGTGTGAAAAGCACCCGCTGGTACAGTAAACAGAGATTTTTTGTCTAGTGCCAAATGACCCTGTCAACAGGAACCGTTTGCATGTGCAATGTGGCACTGTCAGCTAAGACCGTTTGGAGGGTGCCATATGGTATTGTCACCAGGGACCGATTAGATGACGCTAGATGGCACTGTCAGCAGGGATCGTTTGGAGTTTGCCAGATGGCACTGTTTGGAGGGAGCTAGATGACACGGTCAATAGGGATCGATTGGAGGGCGCCAAATGACCCTGTTAACAGGGTTGGGCTGGAAGCGCCAGATGGCACTGTTAACAGGGGCTGTTTGACTGTATACCTGGTTTGTTTGGTTGTCTAAAAGGATTGTTGGGCTGTGAACAGGAATCGTTTGGCTGTTAACAGTGGTTTGGCTGTGTAAACTGGAGCTGTTTAGCTGTCCACGGGGGCCGATTGGCCGCTAATGGGGGCTGCTCGGCTGTCAACAGGGGCAGTTTGGTTGTGTTAGCGGGTCTGTCTGAATGCGCCCAAAGGAGCTGTTTGGCTGTGTCAACAAGTACTGTTTTGGCTGTCGACTGGAATTGTTCGCTGTTAACATGGTCTGTTTGGCTGTCAACAGGGATGTTTGACTGTGACTACAGGCGTTGTTTAGCTCTTAACAGAAGATGTTTGAAGTAAACTGAGTCTGTTTGGGATAAGAGGATCTGTTTGGCTGCCAACAGGAGCGTTTTAGGTTCCAACAGGGGCTGTTGGCAGCTAAAATAGGCTGTTTTATTACCAACAGGGGCTGTGTGATTGTCAACAGGGGCTGTTTGACCGTCAACAAGGCCTGTTTGGCTGAGCTTATGTATCAGTTTGGATGTTTCAGCAGGAGTTATTCACCCGTCAACAAGGTCTGTTCCGCTCTCACCAGGGGCTATTTGGGTCTCAATAGGAGCTGTTTAGCTGTCAACCAAAACTGATTGACTGTCAGCTGTAGACGACTCTTGGGCTGTCGTACACATCAAAAACGGGGTTTGTGCTGTCGCTGTTGTTGGCTTTTCTGACTGTCGTAGCTTTGACGACGGCTTGTGAGCTGTCGCTGCTGTTGATGACGGCTCTTCTGACTGTCGTAGCTTTGATGACGGCTCGTAAGCTGTCGCTGCTGCTGCTGACGGCTCTTCTGACTGTCGTTGCTTTGACGTCGGCTTGTGAGCTGTCGCTGCTAATGAGATCGTAGTTTTAACAATCCTATTTATTTCTGTCCGCTATTATACCGTCTTTTCCATTCGTGATTGCTCTTGAGCAGGTTTTTCTATTCAATAGAACTCTTGGGCTGTCATATCTACTGAGGCCCGTTCTTGGATTCCCTTTATCATTCAGGACTTCTTCTGGACGATCTTTCCAAACAAGGCCACACATGATCTATCTTTCCCATTTAAGAAGACTTCATGGCTGTAATTTCAACTGATGATGTTCTCCTGCTCAATTCCAAATCAAGACCACGCTTGGGCGGTCCTCCACATTCAAGGAAGCTCTTGGGTTGTTATTCCTACTGACGTCTGCTGCTGGCCTTATTCCTATTGTTGGTGTCCTCAAGGCTCCCGTTCTTGGAGAAGCCGTTAATTTGAGTTGCATCTTGCACAGCATTGTATGCCGTCAGTTGGCTGTCGTCAGTTGGCTGCTTCCAGTTGGCTGCCGTCAGTTGGCTGCCGCCAGTTGGCTGTCGTCAGTTGGTTGTCGTCAGTTGGCTGCTGCCAGTTGGCTGTCGTCAGTTGGCTGTCGTCAGTTGGCTGTCGTCAGTTGGCTGTCGTCAGTTGGCTGTCGTCAGTTGGCTGCCGTCAGTTGGATGTCATCAGTTGGCTGCCGTCATTGGCTGACGTCAGTTGGCTGCCGTCAGTTGGCTGTCGTCAGTAGACTGCCGTCAGTTGACTGTCGTCAGTTGGCTGCTCCCAGGCGGCTGCCGTCAGTTGGCTGCCGTCAGTTGACCGCCGACAGTTGGCTGCCGTCAGTTAGCTGCCGTCAGTTGACTGTCGTCAGTTGGCTGCCGTCAGTTGGCTGCCGTCAGTTGGCTGTCGTCAGTTGGCTGTCGTCAGTTGGCTGTCGTCAGTTGACTGTCGTCAGTTGGCTGCCGTCAGTTGCTTGTCGTCAGATGGCTGCCGTCAGTTGGCTGTCGTCAGTGGGCTGCTGCCAGTTGGCTGCCGTCAGTTGGCTGCCGTCAGTTGGCCGCCGTCAGTTGGCTGCCGTCAGTTGGCTGTCGTCAGTTGACTGTCGTCAGTTGGCTGCCGTCAGTTGGCTGTCGTCAGTTGGCTGCTGTCAGTTGGCTGCTGTCAGTTGGCTGCTGTCAGTTGGCTGTCATCAGTTGGCTGCCATCAGTTGGTTGCCGTCAGTTGGCTCCGTCAGTTGACTGTCGTCAGTTAGCTGTCGTCAGTTGGCTGCCGTCAGTTGGTTGTCGTCAGTTGGCTGTCGTCAGTTGGCTGCCGTCAGTTGGCTGTCGTCAGTTGGCTTCCGTCAGTTGGCTGCCGTCAGTTAGCTGCCGTGAGATGGCTGTCGTCAGTTAGCTGCTGTCAGTTAGTTGCCGTCTGTTGCTGCCATCTGTTGGTTGC
>SDVV010041161.1:0-10464 GCA_016164225.1 Gammarus roeselii | reverse complement strand
ATTACCAGCTCCCATCAAATTTTAGTCAAGCTTCATTACCAGCTCCCATCAAATTACCAGCCAGGCTTCATTACCAGCTCCCATCAAATTACCAGCCAGGCTTCATTACCAGCTCCCATCAAATTACCAGCCAAGCTTCATTACCAGCTCCCACCAAATTACCAGCCAAGCTTCATTACCAGCTCCCATTAAATTACCAGCCAAGCTTCATTACCAGCTCCCATCAAATTACCAGTCAAGCTTCATTACCAGCTCCCATCAAATTACCAGTCAAGCTTCATTACCAGCTCCCACCAAATTACCTGCCAAGCTTCATTACCAGCCCCCATTAAATTACCAGCCAAGCTTCATTACCAGCTCCCATCAAATTACCAGTCTAGCTTCATTACCAGCTCCCATCAAATTACCAGACAAGCTTCATAACAAGCTTCTATCAAGTTACCAGCTCATTACCAGGTCTATCAATTTACAAGCCAAGCTTCAGTACCAGTTTCCCTCATGTTACAAGACAAGCTTCATTACTGGCTTTTATCAAATTACAAGTCAAGCTTCATTATCAGTTTCCCTCAAATTTAAAGTCAAGCTTCATTACTAGCTCTTATCAAATAACAAGTCAAGCTTCATAACATGCTTTCAGCACATTATCCTCCACGCTTCATTACCAGCTTCCATCAAATTACCAGAACAGCGTCATTACCAGATTCTATTAAATTACCAACAGAGCTTCATCGCCAGCTTGTTTCCAATTACCAGCCAAGCTACATCACCAGCATCCATCATATTACCAGAAAACGCTTCATTACTTAGTTCCATTAAATTGTCAGTCAAGATTTATTACCAGCTTCCATTAAATAACCGGCCAAGCTTCATTTTCAGCTTCAATCAATGGTTAGCAAGGACTAGTACTTGAAGCAACTACAAACGACTAAACAGGTAAAATGGAAAAATATATTATTTGAAAACTATTTACATTCCAACAGAAGCGCGCACTTGTTGAAGCTTGATTATTATATTCTCAATAGTGTTTTGGTCAGCGTTGACAAATGCTCTCGCGCATTAAAAGACAGTTGCTCGAATTAAATAATTAAAATAGCGATGTAAAGGAAAGAAAAGGGAAAAGTTCTTTGGTAACCAGAGAAGGTAAAATAACATTACTGCCATGGACAAAGTACCTGAAGGACTATGTGCAATTACATAATTCTCCATTTATATGAAAAATGTGGGACGGCACCAATTAGTTGATCTTTGTATCCGTTTAAAAGGAAAGATACATTATAAAATACTGTCAAAAACATTATTGATATTTCAATACTGTAAATAAAAATTATATATATTCTCGAATGATAGTAAACACTTATTCATTTCAATTTGTGCTTCCCCTGCATTCGAAGCAGCAAGCAAGTTAGTGCAAAGTGATGAACGGCTTCATTTGTAATTTTCCCAATATTTCTAATTTTGTTGATTTGTACATGTGTTGAAGTTCGGTCATTTCGTTGTTTAATTTACTTCTGTGTATGCTAATACAGTAACGATTTTTTTTGTTACCCCAGTTCACAGTCGCTTCGGAAATATGAAGTGGATCTTTTTTGACCAAAAAATTGGATGCTTAATATTTTTCTGCGAAAACATGATCAACAAAAGTTAAACATAACTTCTGTAAGAAGATGATCCATGTTAATATGATTCGAGTTACTGTTAACATTTTGAATCACAGCGAGGCGAAGTAGTTGGTGTATGTGGTCTACATTTTATCAAAGCTATTTGGTCACTGGATGACAATCAACGGTGGTAATTTCCCTCGTCTATTTATTATAGCAACAGAGTACTATTGTTCCCTGCGACTCTCGCATCAAACTTACCTCTTTCTTATTGCATTCCGATAGAGAAAGCTTCGAAGGATCCTATTCTCAGAGGCTAAAAAAATCCACGCTCATCCATCTTGACAAGTCTGAGGCGTCTCTCGAATATCGAGTGATGCCCGGAAATCTGCGGATGAATCTAAATGATAAACTCGATCCCTGAACCCTTGAAGTGCTAGTGTGAGTGTTGAGGTCCCAGAGCCCCACGAGTGTTGGGGGGCTTGTTAGGCATCTTGTTCCTGTGAGAAAAAGCCTTATGTTTTGTTCGTGTTGAAACGAACCTTGGGATCTGAGTGGCATTTTTTTATACGTCGCGGTCGTTACAGAAATAAAAGCAATGTTCTCAGATACCTCAAAATAAAAAAAATATTGTCTGAAGTGGTTTTTCATTTTTCAATCTTTGGAAATAAATTGTTGTAGAAATGTTCGGGTTTAATTTGTGTGACCAATTGATAGAAATTGAAATAAATTGTCTGTATGTTATTGAACGAATCCACATTGATTTTTAATAAATTTATAAATTTTCCAAAATAAATTTTTATTAGTCATCAAACGATAGAGATGGGAATTTTTACTCTCCAGCGTAATATTAATCGCTCATTGATATATCCATCATTATAACAACAATGATCATCATCTGCTTGAGACGTCTTGTATGCTACTAAACCTTAAAATTTCAGTAAACCGTAAACAATGAAACCAAAAATATAAGGGAACGTTTTGGAACACCTGAAGCGTTATTTTGACGAATATATATGTTAACATGTATGTGAAAAAAAAATTACTTCACCCGGTATTTTGCGTTGTGCATATAATAAAATACTGCTTATCAGCTTTAATAATTTTCGCAATAGGTTAGTTAGTTTCCAGTTACAACAGAGGGGGCTTCAAAAGTTCTCGACTTCCCGACGTTTTTTATGAGACGTGTGACGTGAACGATACTGAAAAAGTTTGAAGAATTCTGTTATTCTCGTCAACGGTCAGCAGCGAATTGGCCATGAAGTTACTTAGTTTCAGTAACGGCAGTCAAATAAAGTGTGTAACATAAATTGCTCTATACACGGTAAATTCTTCATTTTTAAATCAATTTTTTAAAGGCACAGGAAACGTCGTTATCAATCAGAAGGTCAAGATCAAGAATCGCGGGAGTGATGCGCTTGGCCCACGTGTCAGCAATTACAATCATAAACATCTCACGATACAATCAAGGCTTGAAGGGAGATGACACATTGGTCAGCGTCCTTGCAACGAGTCCTTCAGTACAGTGGAGTAAGTCGGCCTGTGACGGTTTGATTCCTCTTTGAGCGCACTACTCCTGACTGCAGCCGTGCCGCATATTTCACTAGCTGCTGCTGCAACCTCATACGCAGGAGGGTTTCCCCACAGGAGGGGGGGGGGCAGAATTGATTTACCATTGCTAGTCAATGAATGTTTTGATTCTAATGGAAGTGATGTCATAAGCATCGACGACATGATACTATAAGCGATCTCAGCTTGTTGATATTCTGATTGAATAGGAATTTGCCTGACACTGTCTTCCACTGTATACATTCCTTTAATAATAATCTTTATCAATGAGCTCTTATAAGCTGTCTTTAGTTCACCATGAAATTTTTTCGAAGGCTCTTTGAATCCACCTCTATAACATTATTTTTCTTTTAGTTCTACCATTACAAGCGTTCTGAGTCATCCGAGATCCTTAGTGTTCCTGCATGATGAAATCATTCGATTACTTACAATCCACTCACAGGCTAGGATGAAGAGTTTGGTAAAATAATTTATGCACGTCCTTACGAGTGAAATGCCTACCGGTGGCAGCGTAGCATACTGTCTTTGCGGCTCGCAACGCTGTCCTGACATGATATCCTGCTTTCTGCAGCGCTGTCTTGACATGATATCCTGCGGTTTGCAAGACTATCCTGACGTGATGTCTTTGCGGCTCGCAACGCTGTCCTGACATGAGGTCCTGCGGCTTGCAAGGCTGTCCTGACATGATGTCTTTGCGGCTCGCAACGCTGTTCTGAAATGATATCCTGCGGCTTGCAAAGCTGTTCTGACATGATCTCCTGCGGCTTTCAACGCTTTCCTGACATGACGTCCTGCGGCTCGTAACTCTGTCCTGACATGATATTCTGCGGCTTTCAAGGCTGTCCTGACATGATATCCTGCGGCTTGCAACGCTGTTCTGACATGATGTCCTGCGACTTGCAACGCTGTCCTGACATGATGGCTTTGCGGCTCGCAATTGTCTTGGCATGACTTCCTGCGGCTTGAAACGTTGTCATGACATGATGTTTTGCGGCATGCAACGCTGTCCTGACATGATGTCCTACGGCTTGCAAGGCTCTCCTGACATGATTTCCTGCGGCTTGCAATTGTGTCTTGACATGACTTCCTGAGGCTTGAAACGTTGTCCTGACATGATGTCCTGCGGCTTGCAACGATGTCCTGACATGATGTCCTGCGGCTTACAATGCTGTATTGACATGATGTCCTTGGACTTCAAATAAAACTTTCAGCTTATAGAGCACACGACTACTTGCGTTTTCTTGCAGCCAACATCCACGCCGACTCGCTGTCTCTGACACATAGCTATTAGTACTCTAGTATACTAGTGTCGACGCACGCAAAAACAACATAATTCTTCATTATCTAGCGGCAATTAAAGTTTTGTTACCCTAATCTTTGTTGATGTTACGATCTGTACATATTTATCATGTCTGGTTGTTTCTGGTGCTAGGGCTTCATGAAATAGCATTCATTGTAGAGTTATTAATAATGTTCCACTCGTATTGTTCCTTAGTAAACTAGGAGATTCGATCAGAACCTTTCAAAAGCGTCTAAAATTGGCGATAAAGTGATCCTGCCCAAATGAAAACCCAGTAAATTACTATAGTTTGCCAATTTACACTGACATAATGAATTCGTTTTTAATGATAGTACACAAGAAATGGTGCTGAATTTTTGAGATTGTTCAACGTTTTTCAAATTGCTTGGTGTTTTTCATGATTAATGAGATGAACCCAGCACAATTAGGTAATAATTAAAACAGGTCCAGTTGTTTCTCTACATTTTTCCGTCACAACTTGATATCAAGTTGATAGGTTTATTATTTGCAGTGTTTGATACAGATATTTCTTTTTAAATCTCGAACTACTGAGAAGTATACATCCTAAGACGAAATAATAAAATAATAATAAATTGTGTCTCATTCAACAAATAGTGAAGGGGAGAGTGCCTCTTGACAATGTTCTGTTATCAAGACGTTCTGCATATAGTGAATGAGGCCGCGGCTCTGACTGTGTTTTATTTGCAGAGCAATCTACAAAAAGTGAAGGGGAGAGCGGCTCCTACTGAGGTCCATTCGCAAACCAATCATCAAAGAGAGGATGGGTGAGCGGCTCTCACTGAGGTCCATTCGCAAACCAATCATCAAAGAGAGGAGGGGAGAGCAGCTCTCACTGAGGTTCATCCGCAAAACAATCTACAAACAGCGATGGGGAATACGGCTCTCACTGTGTTCCTATAGCAAGGCAGTCTACAAACAGCGAGGGGGGGGGGGCTGCTATGACTGTTCCATTCACAAAACAATCTACTAACATGAATAGGAGACCGGTTTTCCCTGTGCCCCATTAGCAAGGCCATCTGCAAACAACGAAGGGTAGAGCGGCTCTCACTGCTGTGTTATATTCTCACGACTATCGCCAAACAAAGAAGGGGGAAGCGGCACTCACTCTTTTATTATCAAAAGAATCTACAAAGAGTGAGTTAGAGAACGACAATCACTGTGTTCCACTCGCAGGACCATCTACAGACTGCGAAGTTGAGAGTGAACGCCTCTCTGTTCCACTCTTAAGACAATCAACAAACAGCAAAGTGAACCGCATCCCCTACTGTACTTTCAAGACAATCAAACCAATTCCAAGGTGTGAGGTTCCTTGTCGTGAAGCAAAAATACTCCAACGCAGGGAGAAAACTCTATGAATTATTCTACAGCGCGAAACAAAAACTTATAGTAAGTTTGCTGTCAACGACCGTCAAGAGACGTTGACTTTTATAAACGTAAGGCTGCGTTCGTTCTCAGTTGCCGTCTACGGCGGAGTGGGAAAGATAAACCTTTGCTCAATTTGATGGGAAATGTTTTAGACTAAACCCATGACAACAACTACTGCATAAAAGCGCGCACTTTTCTCTCTCTGTCATTTAGTTAGCCTAGCGTATTAATATATGTTGGTAACCGTGCCATCTTATTACGCTTAAACAGGACTTGCATTGACTGAGAATCGCAGTCCTGAGATCACACTATCGCCATGTTCATCCTTGAGTCTTCGGCCGACTCGTTCCTCTTCTACTCCTGATGACGCTCAGCGCCCTGACTCACATGTCATTACCGTGACCGCAATGCTTTATGACGATCAACGTAACGCAGGCCCTTGAACTGTGAGGCCATATCAGAAGATCTTATCGACTTAATGTGACGACAACCAATCAAAACATAGAAGAGAAATAGAAGTAGCTTCCAGGCAAGCAAGCTGGTCGATAAGAGAAAATCCTCAATCAGCCAGCAGCAAATGCCGTCCAGTATGCTTTAATCATAATGACCAAACCTTGTGTTGAACGGACTAGAATCAGATTTGACACTCTGCTGCACATTACCCTTGGTTTTGAGCTACTTGAATTTGATCGCTCTAATAATTAGGCCAAGTTAAATCTTATTTAGGGATAAATAGGCGGGTAGGTGAATTTGCGTTTGTGTAAACTTATACCAATTGAAATAATGAATAGAGAACATGTGTATTAATAACCGCGACTAAATCTGTTTTAAATCGTTGAGGAAGTTGATAATTGTTAACTGATTTTATTTTCCTTCGTTGTCTAGTTGCAGTACGGCTTCAGGTCTGATTTACTCATGAGTATGTCTGTTATTTTGGTGGTTTTCAGTCTATTTCTCAATTTACACTATGCTATTGCAGCAAGACTCCACTTTACAAACATATCCGGTTAGGCGATGTACGAGGTCTTATCCTTCAAAACGATTGAAGGCAAATAGACCAAACAAGCAATAGGATCAGAAGCTGGGCTGTTGAGTACCACTTCATAACTCAGTGTCAGCTTTCCATGAAGAAACATGGGATCTGAATAAATTCATAGATATGGAGAAACCTTGTCTTACTCTTGGTCTAACTCTGCAAATATAATTATAGGTACAATTCCGTGCAAAAATCGCAGCCGTTGATAGACTTCTGTTTTTAAGAAACAAATGAAAGTCAGTGGGTAGGCCGGCAGTTTGCGGTACCGGTACTGCCCTTACCACCCTATTATACTTGCAGGCAGTGAAACTTCATATGCAGATAGACATTATTAGTTTGAATCCCCCAGAAAGGGGGTAGGCCGACAGCAAGGCGCACCATATACTTCTCTCATACACTCACACTCTAACAACTCAATGTTTTTGCGCTGAAGGCCTGCAGTGAAACTAACTGTTGAAAACAGCCTGTTTCCGAGTTAACAAGTGTTTACAAGTGTGGGAAGACAACAACAGGACTATTGGCCCAAACTAGGTTGCCTTTTCATAGCAAGAGGATTAGTTCTAAAGTAGAGGGTCTAGGAGAGCTTCATGTGCCATTTCTGTTTTTACAACATCAAGAAAGGGAACGGCTTAGCTATTTATCGGTGATTTATTTAGAACTTATCGAGCCGAGACTTAAACGTTTCAATTGTATTGCTGTTTACAACCGCCGCTGGAAGTGTGTTCCATTCTTCGATAACTCTAAACGTGAAGAACTTGCGCGTGATGTCGAGTGAGAAACGTTTCCCAACGATTTTGTACCAATTGTTCGTAGTCACTCCGTTCGTATCTAGAGTGATGAGGCTCGCTCGGTCGACGTTTTCCTTACCCATCATAATTTTCCATACTTCAATCATGTCGCCTCTGACTCGACGTTTCCCTAGCGAATAAAGATTGAGTTCACGTAGCCTGTCTTCATGCGATTTATTCCGCAGCGAAGGGATGAGTTTGGACACCCTGCGTCGAACCTTCTCTAATTTAATAGCGGCTTTTCTAAGATATGGAGATCAGAATTGAACGAAATACTCGATATGCAGTCTAACAAATGCATTGTATAACTTGAGCATACTATGAGTTTTTTTCACGAGATAGTGCGGGATATCATACTTAGCATTTTGTTGCATTTCTTAGAAGTATCGTTACATTGCTTGCTACTATTTAAGTCGTCACTAAAGATGACACCTAAATCTCTCTCTTTGGTGACAGGACTGAGTTTCTTTCCGGACATTGAATATTCGTGTTGGGGGTTTTGAGGACCTATGTGCGCAACTTTACATTTGTCTACATTAAATTTCATTTGCCACTTTTCTGACCAATCAACAATTTTGTTGAAGTCTGGTTGGAACTGCTGACACTCTAGTTCAGTTTGTACTTTTCCTTCTATCCTAGTATCGACTGCAAACTTGCTAATGTTTGAGAGTACGTTGCTGTCGAGATCGTTCATGAATATTGTGAAGAGAACTGGACCTAGCACGGGTCCTTGAGGCACGCCGCTTGTGACATTACTCCAGGGGGAGAAAGCTCCGTTAAGTACAACTCACTACCATCTGTCCGTAAGCCAGCATTTTATCCAGTTGTAAAACTCGCCTCGAATACCGATGCTGTGCAATTTACAAAGTAGGCGCTTGTCGGGCCGAGACTTTATCAAAAGCTTTTTGAAAGTCAAAGGAAATGATATTAATTGGAGACTTTGTGTCTTGGATTTCATTTATATTCATGAAAAAAGTAGCAGGTCAGTAAGACAGGAAAGGTTGTGTCTAGAGCTTCGCTGAGAGTCGTCAATTAGTTTGTTTGATTCTAAGAATTCTGTAATTTTATGCGTCATCAAACTTTCCATCAATTTGCCAATGACTGAGGTGACACTAATTGGACGGTAATTGGCGGGACACTTTTTGTCCCCTTTTTCAAAAATTGGGGTAACTTGGCTTCTTTCCAGTTAGAGGGGCATGTGCCATTTGGGTGAGATTGGTTGAAACTATTTGATAAATGTTCGACGCTTTCGTTTCTAGTCTTCTAGAATTCTGGGATGAACTTGGTAAGGAACTGGAGATTTTGTGACTTTCAATTTATCTATATATTCAGTAACTTCGGCGGATAAAAAATTCACTGTGCTGAGGGCTTCAATTCGTTTTTCCGCTATGATATCCTTAGGATTAGGAATATCCAGATTCTCTAACGCATAAACAGAACAAAAGTATTCATTCAGTGGGACACTCATTTTTGTGTCGTCCGTTTCTAGTTCACCAACATCGTTCTCGAAAGAACCAATTACAGATCTTGAATTGTTTTAACCGAAATATAACTGAAAAATTGTTTCGGATTAGTTTTGGCATTGACGGCAATTTCGTTTTCATGATTCTTCTTCTTACGTTTCTGGACCCTCCTTAGATCTCTTCTGCTGATGTTGCATTCATTTTTTGCTATGTCGTCATGAAGATGTTCCTGTTTTATCGAGTGCTTTGCTTTCTTTCGTGACTGAAGACGCTGCAATTCTCCTTCCCAGTACTTAGACTGATTGACTGCTGTTCGCCTGTTTTTGCACTGGATATGCTCATACTCGATATTTTTAAGTGCAGTCAAGAAATTGTTAGGCGATTGATTGACATCTTGTCCGTGGGTTATATCTGCTGACGCCATTGACTCGCTTTAGCCATCAACGTTGGCTAATCTAAAATTAGGAACCTTTTCGCAGTTTGTTCACGTTTTCAACTCGAGCTCTATCAAAAATCGTACACAGTTGTGGTCGCTAGTTACGAGTGGTTAGCCCACTTCGACATTCGTGACATGAGAGGTGCTTGCACTAAATAGGAGATCAAGAATCGTGCTACCTCTTGTAGGTGTCTTCACCCTTTGGGTCATGAACTCTCGCCTGCAAAATCAATCAGACGTTGGCCAGTGGCAGTGCATTTGTTAGATTCCCAATCAATATCGGGGATATGGAAGTCTCCATGCACATTACTGCGTTGAGTTAGGGATAACTATCGAGATTAATTGACGATTATGAAGCGGTTAGCGGCTACGTTGATGAAACTGGGATCCAATTGGCTTCTCGTCACTGCTCCTTTAGGCATAGCGAATGTATATGCACGTATTCCGAATTACTTATGTGACAATTTGAGCACGTGTTATGCGTCATGCCGTCTCGTGGGGGGCGGAAATGGTAGGATGGGGACGATGAGAGGAGGGATGTGTCACGTTGGAATGACATCAGGTAAATGGACTGGCTTCTTCCTTTTTATGGGAACACAGGGATAGACTTGAAGAGGGGAGGTGAGACAAATCAAGGAATAAGGGCGAAAGAAAGTAGGCCGTAGAGGAAAAGTAACGAGAGGGAAAGAGGGTCGTCAGGAAAATGTGGTGTGAGAGGCAGAGGTGGGTGAGGTATGGGTGAATGAGGTGTGGGTCTGTGAGGCGGTGGTGAGTGAGGAAAGATGAGTGAGGTAGGGTGAGATAGGGTGAGTGGAGTAAGATGAGTGGAATGGGGGGAGTGAGATGGGGCGAGTAGGATGGGGTGAGTGGGGTGGGGTGAGTGGGGTG
>SDVV010041160.1:0-10464 GCA_016164225.1 Gammarus roeselii | reverse complement strand
GGTACCGACCTGCTGTGTATGATCCTTGTTCCATGTTGGTCAGGGTACCGACCTGCTGTGTATGATCCTTGTTCCATGTTGGTCAGGGTACCGACCTGTTGTGTATGATCCTTGTTCCATGTTGGTCAGGTTACCGACATGCTGTGTATGATCCTTGATCCATGTTGGTCAGGGTACCAACGTGCTGTGTATGATCCTTGTTCCATGCTGGTCAGGGTACCGACGTGCTGTGTATGATCCTTGTTCCATGTTGGTCAAGGTACCGACCTGCTGTGTTTGATCCTTGTTCCATGTTGGTCAGGGTACCGACCTGCTGTGTATGATCCTTGTTCCATGTTGGTCAGGGTGTGGACGAATGTTGCGCAGAACGGAAAATGATTGCCAGGCGGCGCTTGGGAGGGAAATTCATTTTCAAATTTAAATCTTTATTGGGCGACGCACGTTTTTCTGTCATTTTGACCACAGAAGTAATCCTCGGCGTAAACTGTTGTGAAGGCAACATATTCTCTGTTTATTTAATATGGATTAACTGAAACAAAGTATTATTGTGTTTTTTATATTACATGATACAACCAAAGAATTATTTTGATAAAAGAGCCTCTGAAATATTTCAAATTTCAACTGACCAAAAAATTAACAGTTATCCTTCATTTTACGAATTTGAATACTGCCTTACGAATAAAGTGAATTGTTTAATTTCACTAGACAACACGAAATGTTGTGTATGCATGCATGATTAAACATTTAATGATAACAGTGTATAAAATTGCCGTCCCTTCTTCAGAAAAAAATTATTTTATTTGTTTGACATTTGTTAAAGTAGACTCTGAGAATGAGGTTTGCAAGTAATATATGTATACCTACAATGTATTTTGCACCTTTCCTACATACCATCCTATTGACAAAATGAGATAAGCTTATACATTTTGTTGCTTATCTGTCTAAATTCAAACACTTATTGCCGTATCTTATTGCCTTATCTTTGTTGATGAGGCCTTATCTTATTGCCTATCTCTGTTGATAAGACCTTATCGTTGTTGAGCAGCCTCCATTCGAAGTGACCGAATACATAAGTCTCATATAAGTAAGGTGAATTCCAAGCACGCTTTACAAATTTGACAACAAAACCATTCATTGGTTTAATCATTATTAGAAATATCTCTTAATGTAAACAATTCCATGCAGGTGAATTTAGTCGCGAACACAATAAATCTCGTTTTATATAATGTAATAACCACAATTACTATTATTATTTTCAAAGCAATTATTTGTATGCCTGGCAATATGTTTACAATGCGTTTATGACAACGACATCTCTCTCCATACATAACGCAACATTTATTGTCCTCATTCTAAAATCCCTCGTCATGTTTTATTATCACGCACATTCGGACAACAATGGACGGAATGCCTCTTCAAGGAAGCGCGAAGTCCCGCAGAAAGTAGACAAATAAAGTGGCCCGCCTCGGTCCCGCTGGACTGGCTGTCTCAATAGGACACGACTCGCCTCTGTAAATAGGTTATCGGCCTTCAAATTAACCATTGAATCCTGACTCCCAATGAGAGAGCAGGCTCCCAGCTCGAACCTTTTGGAAGATCTGCGAGTCTGAACCTTTTGGAAGACCTGGGAGCCAGTGGGAGCATTGTGAACGGCTGGGATGCAGAGTGTATTAACTACACGACCCACTTAATGGTTTTTCTACCAGGATAAAGATGTAGTTAAACCACTTTTCATGTCAGCTGTAATTGCTGTTGTAACCCCACGGTGTAACAAATTTTTATCAATATAGTACCAATAAACTTTTCGTTCATAACTTGAATGATGGAGCAATAATTTTCTGGATCAGATTTATCTAGTACCACATCAGAGTTTGCCCACGAAAAAAATTGAGTTTGTATCAGGGAAAGTGATTTTCATTTGGAGTGAAGATTTAGTCGCTGTATTATTCTCACTCCTTTTGGCTGCACGTCGAGAATTTTCTTTCGAAACAGACGGCGAGAGAGAACTACATGGGTGGGCCAAGACAGGCTTGTACGATCCGGTTGGTTACTCAGATTGTATGTGTTCTTGGGGGAGCAAGGATTAAGAACGGTTATGATGTAACCTCTCAATAATGATAGATATCGGATTTGAAACTATGTCACGCTTGTTAGAATCTAATTTGTTTGCATTAGGATAGAAACAAATAATACGAATTGATTCGGTTTGTGAATACAGTAATATACTTTCATTCATCTTCAGATGAAAATGTAAGCAAGAATATGATTTTTCCTTATTACGAATGACAATGAAATGTCTTCAGAGGGAAATATATTTATTATCATAAAATGATGACCATGAGCGACGCGAAAAGCTGAATTATTCAATACTCATGTCAGAAGGGAAATTATTGTTATATAACAGATTAAAGATAAATGAAGGTTAGATTGATGATTTATATTGTATTTGCTCTTTTCAATTTATCTAAAGTAATCAATTTTAGAATAAAAAATTGCCTCGGGGTCAAAAGAACACATCTCGTGTTCATGTTGTTAGCCTGTGCGCGTAATTGACTTTGATGGGAAAAGTCAATGATACAATATAGAGATTTAATTACATTGTTCTATACTCCAATTGATGAGAAACTTATAACACCTGAGGCCAATTTGGATCACACGATATCAAAGCGATATTTTTTTTTCTGTAAGAGTACAATGCGCTGCACTAGTGTGGTTGGTGGTTGCGAAGGAATATAGATAGGGATAAACAGAGTTACTTTTCAGTCTTGGGAGTTTGCGCCCCATATTTTCACGGACGGCCGGAGTCAGGCAGGCGGCCAACGGGTGACTCATTCGGACGGACGGACGGATGGACAACTTTCGGATTATTCATAAGGTATGTTAATTGGTTATATATATTAATAATTTATTATATGATAATAGGTTATATAAATAGAACGTTTACACACCACCTTTGGCATTCGCATTCCCATGTTAGGCCTGCTGTGTTGCAATTCCATTGCATGTCATTTTGCATTTATGCATTTTCAATGCTAGTCCTCTGAATGTTTAGGGGTAATAATAACATACATTTTTAAGGTAATTTTTCATCGATGATGAATCTAACAGTTACATAATAATTTACATGCAGTATTGAACGTTAAAACCGTTGGATATGCATTGGAAAATTAGGTGCGTTAGCTCTTAGCTGTTATTTGAATTGTTTTTCCATGACTGATTTGTCATTATTTCTATGTCGTGGGTGTATGTTTCGTTATATATTCATAGCTGGATTAATGTTTCAACATATTGTCTGTACGTATTTGTTTGTATTCTTATCTAGTTGGGCATATTTGACTCATTCGGAGTTTTTTTTTTTTTAGCGGTTGGATTGGGTTATTTTGTATGTTATGTTCGTCGATCATTATATATTGTTTATAGGAATAGTGTGATAGGTATGTTTTATAACTCAATTTTTAGCCTTAGTGTGCTATAGGCCCTGTTTGGTACCAGCCTGATATTGAATTTAGGCAGTGTTCTAAGTATTTTTCCAGTCGTTTATTTCATATGTATATAATATCTATAGGAATAGTATGGCCTATTAATCTGGTAGTTGGCGAGTCGATGTTTTTTTTGTTTGGATTGATGCAGCAGCTTTGTAACGAGATTCTGTATACTCCATAACGCATTATCCAGTTTTGAAGCAGATATATCGGTGTTACCATTTTCCAAATGTTTCGTTATCAAGCGTATGTTGACTATTCGGGTTGTCTTATCACGATTTTTTTATAGCAAGTATCGGTTGGATACCAAATAGCGAGAGTATCTGAACAATATGGATTCATTGTAAGTTATTATATTGCGATATGTATACTTAGTAATAATCGGTTGATATATGTTGAATTTGTTTTGTTTTGGGAATTTTGAATTGGTATCTCATAGAGTTATAGGAATTTTAGGATATTTTCGGTTTGCATCTTCCATGTAGCACTATATTTCAGGCATAATTGGTCGGTTATTGCATCATTTCGATAGTTGTAGGTATATATGACTTTCTGTTACGATTAAGCCGTGGTTACTTTAGTTAAAGAATATTTAATTTAACCCTGTTTTGGACTGAGTGGGAGATTAATTTTATCAGCTTTGTATATTCTTTAGTGTGTTCGTGTTGAAGTATCCCACACCATTTACTATAGGTTTCAGCGTATGTTGCTCGCATGTCCTGGAAACTTATGCACGTTAGTTGTTTGGTTAGTTACATGCTATTTTTCTCGTTCGTCACGGTTTTTAATGTATGTTTTGGGTATGGTAGAGAATTGAGCTTCTTGCTTTTTTATAACTCGAGAGTTTTAGTATGTGTCTTTCAGTTTTGTATGTTCTCTGTACAGTTTACATCTTCGATGCAAGGTATTGTGTATTTTATACAATATCGGAATATTATGATATATTACGTTTGTATCTGCAATGTAGAACATTATTTCAGGTATAATTTAGTTACAAGTTGTATATTTTTAATGTTTGATATATATTTTTTACATCCTGGCAATGTTTGTCATTGCCAGGATGTAAGAAGATTCGATTTGTTACAAACTTGGTCTTACTGTTTGCTTATCGTATGTTTATTGTAGGACCATACTTCAATGTTTAGGAGGAGTTAGAGAGTCTCCGAGGCAAAAGCTCGTTGCGTTTACGTTTATTTGTATAAGTAGACTGATTTACTATGATGGATACCCCTGTGTATTACAATTTTTAATGTGAATTAGAGCAGAGTAGAGAATTACGTAATTATTTATTATTGTTGTATGATTTTTTGCCACGATAATCATTGGAATGTAGGTTTAATAGGTGTAAATTCGTACTGCATCTTTGTGGAATTTCGTCAATGAACCCTAGCAAGTGTGTACTTTAAACGTTTTAGAGACGATTTACTTTATGGATTGGTCCTGGTGTAAAGGCGGTTTATACTCTTTGGTAGTAATTTGGAGTTCATTCATGTTCGACGTAAATTTGCTAGTTTTTGTGGATGTCGGTCTCAAGTTCCATGGGGTTGTTAGAGAGGTTATGCGACCAGCTGCTGATCGTTGTAGTGATTTACTTAGGTCGTCAGTGAACAGATGCCTAGATTTTTATTTCCACACTCGTTGAGACTCAGGTCAGGCTCATTCTTGACAACTGCACCTGTGTATTAGATTCATGGTTATGTCCAGGATGTGACTTTGCTCGACGCTGTTCAGAGATGATGGAGTAAACAGATGCGTGGTATGTCTGAGGTTTTGTACCATGACTGGGTGTTGACTCTAAATTTGTTATACATCAGTGGTAGATTGCTGAGATTTGACCTAGTAAAGCATTGTAGAGTTTGTTGTTATGACACAGTGGGCTTGGATTTTGTCTTACTAGAGGCATACCATCAGTTAAGTCTAAGAACTTGTTAAAGATTTGAACGGATTCCGTAGTATTATTACTTCATTACGCATGAACTCAGAATTTGTTTTACTGGGTGATATTTTTTCGAAATGACTGTTATGCTGTAATGTTATTAGTATACAATCATAGTCATGAACCAGATCACGTGGGACATTGGAGTAGGTTTTATCATCTAGGGTATGGCAGGATACACCGTATATCATAGTTAATCAATGTTGCTTAGGGTAGAGTGAAGAATCTTACATAACAAAAAACTTCGAACTCGAAATTTCAGTATAATTTCAAATTTTCGAGGAAGAAAACCTTACTTAAGTAGTCACGTTATCGAGGGATGACTTGGCTTTGTCATCCCTCGAAAATTTGAAATTTTATCGAAATTTTGAATTTTGAATTTTTTGTTATACATTTCTTATTACTCATTTAACACGAACATTCGCTTGAACATACACATGCATAAACGTACACAGCCCTATACACATACAAACATACACAGTTGATGACCTAGGCGAGCAATGTTAGGCCTTATGTTTTGCGAAACACTAAGGTTGCAAATCGAGTTATAAAACACACCTACCACACTATTTCTATAAACGATATATAATAATAAACGAACATAACATACAAAATATCCCAATCCAATCACTAAAAAAAAACTAGTCAATTATACCACAGCTAGATAAGAAAACAAACTTATATGTACAGAAAAATAAATTGAAACATAAATCCAGACATAAATATACAACGAAACATACACTCACAACATAAAACTAATAACAAATCAGTCATAGAAAAACAATTCAGATAACAGCTAGGAGCAAACTCATCTAATTTTCCCAAGCATATCCAACGGTTTTACCGTTCAATACTGCAAGTAAATTATTTTTACTGTTAGATTTATTATAAATAATAAATATCTTATAAATGTATGTTATTATAACCCCTAAACATTTAAAGGACTTGCATTGAAAATGCAGATATGCAACATGACATGCAATGAAATTGCAATACAGCAGGCCTAGCATTGGAATGCGAATACCAAAGGTAGTGTGTAAATGTTCTATTTATATAACCTATTAACATGTAAAAACCTAATAATATATATAACCTATTAACATACCTTATAAATAATCCGCAAGCTGTCCGTCCGTCCGCTCGAATGAGTCGCCCGTTAGCCGCCTGCCTGACTCCGGTCGTCCGTGAAAATATGGGGCGCAAACTCCCTAGACTGAAAAGTTACTCTATTTATCCCCATCTATATTCCTCCACTTATTTGCTTTTCAGACACATATACTCTACTTCTTCCTGGTTTATGTTCACATGATTTTATCTTTACCTGGAGGGCTGCAGTGTTGAACAATTCTAAAAACTGCCACTTCAAACTGGTGAGAATACTATAACAGGGGTTGGTTGTTGTTAGCTGATTTTCTTCTATGTGCTATAATTTTCTAAAGCCCATGGAAGGGCTTCCGCAATAAGGATATGATTTGATTATCCGTTTAAAATGTCGACGTGTTGCCAGCATCTGACGTAGGTGTTATAATGCTGCATCTTTTGCTGCAGTGCTCTACCTGATCATCTATGTGACAGCATTTGACTTTGGTGTTATAATGCTGCATCATTTGCTGCAGTGCTCTATGTGACAGCATCTATGTGACAGCATCTGACGTAAGTGTTGTAATGCTTCATCCTTTGCTGCACTACTCTACCTAACATCTATGTGCCAACATCTGACGTAGGTGTTATAATACTGCATCCTGTGCTGCAGTGCTCTACCTGAACATCTACGTGTCAGCATCTGACGTATGGGTTATAATGCTGCAATCTTTGCAGCAGTGCTCTACCTGAACATCTATGCGATAGCATCTGATGTAGGTGTTGTAAACCTATTACAATATAATCTTCAGCTGCGAATAAGAAAAGATGAATGGATACGTCAATTTTATTTCCCACTATGCCTGTCGTCAACTATGACTCATTAGATGGCGTCTCAAACATCGAATATACATACTTTTGAATACAACAATTGCAGATCTGATGCAAATGACCTAAGTATCTTATCTACGGTTGGCCTCAAGCAAACTGGAAGCGTCGGGCCAGATCAGTATATTTCTGGCGTTTGCGCCGCTCCGTTCTATTTGTTGTTGATCCTTCAGTCATGACTCTGTTGTTGCGACAGCACTGGGCGAATGTGCCCCCACACATGCAGTGCCGGCAAAGGCTCCAGCCATTTTGGGGGAAAAAATGAGACCATCTTCTCAGTATGTGTCATGCCAGGCTCCGACCAGTGCCGGGGATGCCAGCTCTCTTCAAGGCTCTCTTGACTGTGTCGTTTAAAGCTGCATGTCTTGGAAGGCGGCAGGTACTGCATTTACTCGAAAGACCATGCAGACCCAACTCATCGACACGTCGACACCAACGTAAAGCGTGCGAATTGTAGATGACCGCACACACTCGAAGAGCAATTGCCAGCAACAGCATAATAGGACCGAGTCGTGTCCCCATGGAAGGTCTCGGCATAGCCTGCAACCACAAGCCAGTTTCTACCTGGGAATCCGCACACTCCATCACAAGCTCCAAAATCTTTGTTTACTTCTTAACCCGAACATCGATTCAATTGCTCCGGGGCTCCGCCACCCTCAAGCCCCGAAGGCTCTTGAAGTTCACCTGCTGCAGACAGCCTGTTAATACAGAAAAGAACGGCTTCGACAACATCGCTCACGGAGTTTATTGAGGGGATGAAGGCCGATAATGCAGTATCGGCGGCTCGTCTCATACCCAGCCCATCTATTTTGATAGAAAGAGACGCTTCGGTGGTGGTGAAGCACTTCGAAAACAGCTGGTCTACATCTGCTAAGCTGCATCGAACACAATTTTATTTTACTACAACTTTACATACGTCGAATTCAATACATGGCCTTGGAAGCATCCCGGACATCAGCCCTTCTGTCTCATTCATCAAAATGAACTTGACGCTAAAACTTTCCGTCCCATTCCCAGCACACCAATGAAATGACACTTTTTTAGCCTGTTCGTCAGGTGCCATAAACTAGAAAAAGAGGGCGACTGCCACGAGTGAATTTAGTTGGTCGTACAGAGTCGTTCATTACTAACCCAGCGCCATGAAAAGCAAGGCCGACCGTTACAGGATATTCCAGGATCGGGAATTGGGAGCCAAAGAGGTAAAGTTTGGGAGCCAACTGTTCCTAGTTCCGGAACACAAGAGGAGTCGAGGCAACTCAGGACAACGGCGGGACCACGTCCTCCGTCAAGGTACTGCATGCCAGAGGCAGACTGGGGAGGATGCGTGGCTTGCACTCGATGCTAACAGGGCTTATAGCATTAGCGACCCTCCTTGGCGGGACATGTTGAGAAGATGGAGGCACTTCAGGAATATGTCTCGTTATAGGACTGCAGCTACTGCCCTACTAGTGATATTAATGCATACATGTCGGAAACGAATGGATGAAATGTGTATTTAATCTCCTCATTCAGATTTTTTTTTAATGAAATTATGATAACATAACCCTGAAAAATATCTTTTGCACTAGAAATCAACCGGCGTGTGAGCACATTATTGGTAATTTTGTGGCACTTGCCAATATTTATTTGCTGTCATCGAACTGTGTTTTCATGTATCTATTATTTGTAGTGTTAGGGCGGGTTAGACTTGTTTCCTCTGATGAAAATTTGAATTCGCCTACAATCTGGGGGTATCTGTGACTACCGAAAATAATTGTAAAAATTTGAAAGAAATAAAAAATGTATCTCAATTAATTGCATTATTTTTTGCCAACCGTGAAACACTCGAATGCATGTGCGCAGGACTGCTCAACAGGTCAGATTTTGATATTCTAAATACCTTTGCCAATGCAATAACCGCGGCAAAGTTCATCCAGGGCTCCATCTCAGTCTCCGTCAACAATTTTGATGCTGTGTCAAGTTTGTTGGCTGTCGGGAGGATAAAGTATCCAGATTCATTGCCAGTGTCTGGTGATGAATGTTGTGCGTTAGAGCACAGCATTCATTCACCCGTCTTTGTGACCGCTTGCTCAAGCCACGTCTTTGTGTCCATGTGAGCGCTTGCTCAAGCCACGTCTTTGTGTCTGTGACCGCTTGCTCAAGCCACGTATTTATGTCTTTGTGACCGCTTGCTCATTCTACGTCATTGTGTCTATGTGACCGCTTGCTCAAGCCACGTCTTTGTGTCTTTGTGACAACTTGCTCAAGCCACGTCTTTGTGTCTTTGTGACCGCTTGCTCAAGCCACGTCTTTGTGTCTCTGTGACCACTTGCTCAAGCTACGTCTTTGTGTCTTTGTGACCGCTTGCTCAAGCCACGTCTTTGTGTCTTTGTGACTGCTTGCTCAAGCCACGTCTTTGTGTCTATGTGACCGCTTGATCAAGCCACGTCTTTGTGTCTATGTGACCGCTTGCTCAAGCCACGTCTTTGTGTCTTTGTGACCGCTTGCTCAAGCCACGTCTTTGTGTCTTTGTGACCGCTTCTTCAAGCCACGTCTTTGTGTCTCTGTGATCGCTCGCTCAAGCCACTCTCCACTCACCAGGAGGTATCAGATACATACATACAATATAGAAACTAGATTGCTCTTGAGCTAATCTCAAACAGAAATATTGGAACGTTTAAAAAACCATGCAAGCGGCAATTTGAATATTTCACCTCCAACTTGATAATCACTGTGGTGTAATTCAGTATATACGAGGGATGTAGAAAACTATAAAAAAGGTCGTTGCTCTGTTATCAAGCACTTCGTCTGCTACCATTTAATTCCGTCCACTTATATGAGGTGCATCCTTTCATTAGGAAAAAAAACTTAATTAGTATTATATTTTACCTTTGATGTTATTCTCCTCTTTCGTGAAATATTTACTCCGAATGAGTAACAAAGTGGAATAAACTGCATTGGAAAATGATAAAGAATTATTGTCTTATGAATATATTACACGCGTCCAGAGCATTTCATTAGAGGATTACAAGGCTAAGACTTATCCCATCTTTTTCATAATAACAAATAAATTAATGATCGTACACATTATTTCATATA